>JASAMV010008509.1:0-12339 GCA_030248065.1 Rhynchonema sp. JSB1_4
TTCTAGAATACAGTTTAGCAACAACTGTTGAAGGCATCGAAGGAAGTAAAAATTCGAGTTTTATGTTTCCAACAGATTTTTCAGCTACTAGTTTGTTTGATTTCAGCCATGATATTTGCATAAGCATGGTGCCTGAAACTGCGCTGATGTTCGACTTGACCGTATTTCTGCACATTATTCTGCTATTGGGCAACAGCAGCCAAGCTGCTGTAAAACACATCGTTATCATATTATTTTTTCTTCTTTCTCTTGTTTTTTAATATTATTTTCTCTGCCTGACAATTGTCAATCAAGCCGTGCAACAAAGGGTAAATGGTGTTTGTGCATTGTTTAATGTCGGAAATAAAGCTAAACACGATTTTTTGTGATTTGTGATGTATCAAATTTTCCTACTCTACTTCATCGTGCTAATCAATAACAAAGCACAGCCAAACGTGATATGAAGAGGATAGTTTTACTGTTCAACACTCTACGCACTAAAAGTTTAACGTACAAACAATTGTATACACCTTTCTCCTCGTGGATGTTTGTACAGAGACACAGTGCTTTCGGAAAAGAAATAATAAGGTTAAGGGTGCAATGTGAAAAATCTGAAGCCTAAACTGATGCGATGAGTCCCATTTTGCTCTCCACAAATGATTCTATGCATTGGGCCACCAAAATAAAGTGTCAGATTTCTGCACTTCGTCTGGTAGTATAATATAAACTATCCGCTTGGGCTGTTATTGGCCTGACGTTAAGTAACCTGGGGTACCGCCCAGGTCCGGAGAATGGAAAAGCAAATTAGAAATACTACAGTAACATTTACGGTGGCAACTCACAAATAGACGTGTCAAGTTGTGTTCAAAGTTCCGGACATAATGGAAAATGAACAGAAGAAAGTACGGTGAACATTCAAATATATAACCGCACACAAACAGAGTACAAAATTAATTAACACTGTCCATTGGTGTACATACATTGGACTAAACAGATTTTCCTATTCAAAAACGTACGATAGAAAATCAATTCTTAACATTCTTATTCATCATAAATCTCTAGCTACATACTACATATGTATACATACGTACTGTAAGTGTAAAACACAGAGTAATAAATATAGACTATCTTTAAACACATATAAATCAAGTGGTACAGAAAGAACGATAAAAAACTGAACAGAGGTACTGTACTGTGCTACCAAGACCTGACATTTGAAGAACAAACTGAACACCAACATGTTTTCAACATTTTTCGAAAATGTGCACTCACAATAATTTAGAGCGCAAAACGGGCAACAATGAACACATTGAAACTTAAATCATGAAAATTGCTGTAAACAATAATTTCATAAGTTCCCCACATAAAAGATATATTATGATGATCACATTCATTCATCGGTCATATGGGACATTAAGACCCGATTAAAATGGCAAGATAGTTTTAGGAAATACAAAATATTCAATTTCTGTAAAACATGCACGTTACCTAATCTTACGAATGGGTAAGCTACAGTACAAATGGTCATGCTAGTGCACCTAATCAGCCCATTAGCAATGAGTAAGATACACAGAAGCGATATACACACAGTTACAGCTACGTATACGACGAGAAAGCATCTTAACAAAATCAGTCCCACCCTTGTGGCTTCCCAGATATTTGCAGAGACGCACGAAAAAACAGAAAGGAGAGGGGCACAATATTATTTTGATCCTTTGTCAAACACGCAAATCAATCTAATAAACAGAATATGTTGCTCAACTTCAAAACAAACATGCAGAAATATGAAGAACTTTTAAAAGTCATTGAACAATAAAACAAGAGCACAGGAGCAAAAGATGCACACGAAAGCCAGAACATATTTGCCTTATGTGTATTATTGATTTCTCCATGTCTGTCAGAAAAATCCGCCGGGCTCCAGGGCATCAAAGAGCTGAAAGAAGTATAAAAAATAATAATATTTGGTTTCAATTAATATTTAAAAATACTGCACTTAGATTGTGACCAAGAGCAAGCCGCACCAACCGGCAGCTGATCGCTGCTTGGACTGCCACTGCGTCGGTCGCTTTCGAACGACGACGATCGTGGACTGATGTCGCCGGATGTTAGATCGACAAGAAAACTGCAAACGCGCTACGAGTATTTTGTTGGACTTGTTTACATGGATCATCACTATCGAACTTGGTCATCGGATTGGACCGGTCACGCTTCTGCGCCGATCCGGTTTTTCGTTGAGAATATTGGGCGTGTCAGGATGTCTTGTCATTGAGGAAGATGAAAAAAAACTTTTTTAGTTTATTCGAAAAAATCTTTCGATCTCTGAGACTCCTAGACCAGGTCACTATAGCTGATTCGATCCCGACCGCTAAAGTTGCACTCCTTTTACAATTTTTTAACTAGCCAACAACCCACAGTACCTGGGCAACTCCAGCGGTATCAAGTATTCACATTCGCTCACTGCTGCAAACGGTGCGCGCGTACGCAGCTCAGACAGATGATGTTCCACGGGCTTGTGATCGCTCACGTCCAGTAGTGTCACTGAAACATCAGCAGGCATCACTTATTATTGTTATTACTATTATCAGTGTGATAAGAGATACAATAGCTGCAAACTAAAATTAAAAGTGGCCACGTCGACTTTGTTTTACAGATAGGCCGGCGCACCAGCCATCGTCAGCGCGAATGCACCAGATGGGCAAAGACAATGACAGAGACAGCTGTATGCCAGCTGATTTCATGAGCTTAGCCTCATACATGCGGCATACTACGTATGTACCTGTATTCATGGCTGCGGTGTTGTGGGCTTGGTGGGGGGCAGTGGGGGCACAAAGCCCGACTGTGCCACTGTCTGTGTGACGTTCGTTGGTGTTGGCTGCTGGTTGATCGCCGCCAGATCCGGCGCGCTCAGCGGATAGCGTTGGATAAACGGCATGCTCAGCGAGCGCAATGCCTGGTCCAACACCTGCTGCAACGTGTGTGTGATCAATGAACTCGTTTGCTCTAGACAAAACGATGGTATTACAAACTTTAGGGGTTGCACCGGTCAGCCATTGATGACATTTTTCGCGTGTCCGCGTGATTGGACAAATTGCAGGAATGAAATGTCAGCTCACCACAATGCTGACTAAGAACATTTGGTTCAGTTTCGGCTCATCCGTCTCGAATACCGTACACATTACGAATCTCAAGGCAAAACAGTGAAAGTAAATGACACTGAATCTATCGGTGTAAAATAAAGAATAACGATTCCGGTTTGGTCCCCTATCAGAGCACTCACTCAATCAACCACTCAAAAGAGAAGTTAATTTTAAGTTGACGAAAATGCTGGGTCCCGATCAACTCTGATTGTCACTGTGATTGTAGGTACATGACATAATAAGCTGACTGCTTTGGAAATGAACTCAAAAAATGGTATAATCGCACTGCAACTGTGCCCGATGTCGGCTGATATTGATGTGGTCAACGCACATCGCCAACGCAGCCTAATGTCGTCTGTATATGTATTTCATCGCGCTGCTTTGGTCTGGGGGTGCGTTGACAGCCAGCGCTGACCATTTTGCATTAACGACAAAACAATTAGCCCAGGCAGGTGACAAAAAACAAAGAACACACCAGTCCCGGCGCCGATCGGCTGGTATCTTGCGCGTGCCGCAGCTGCACCGTCGGTTGTATCAAACCGGGCATCATCACAGGCCCAGTTGGCGGTACAATTCGCGGTCGTGTTGGGGCACCAACCTGATGCACGAATTTGAGTCATTTGAAACATTAGAAGCTGTGTGTGCCTTTACGTGCAACACAAGGGAACAAAAAATGGAAACAACGTGTCAAACTTGCAATAACCTGCTGCAAACGCTGCAGGAGCGTAGTGCTGAGGGGTTGTGGTTGCGGGCGCACCGGCTGAAGCGTACCGCGCGCGGCTATCGGTCGATGCACCATACCTGTGTGTGAAACATCAGTTTAACAAGTGAAAACAACGTCATAAGAAAATTGTTCTGTCTGTGAGTGAGTGACTTTTTATCTCGAGCACACATGATAAAGAGACGAGCTCGGTCAGAACGGATACGGCATATTTAACTTGGTTGCAGTGTTTCGACGGGATTGCTTGGCGGTATCGGGATCGGGATTTCCTATCGAGATTACATCTTTTGCGCATCATTGATTACTTTGTCGCCGACGTTTCATGTTCGTACCCCGCAATCATCAGGATACAGGAACACAATGTATAATTCCGATATTTATCCCAATTTAGCGTTATTTTCTTTCAGATTTCGGTTGCATCTACGCACAAAAATCATAGAATTCCACCTTGATCACGTATATTCCAGATAATAATTCGTGATCGGGATCCAGAATTTTAATCGGGATCGGTACTGAAGTTCTCGGATCGCGATTACGGGTTCGGGATCGGGAACCCGTTCGAGCACTGCTTGTGAGCAATGATGACAAGAGCCAGAATATGTTGAAGTATTGTTATAGTATTTCTCATACCTTGTTGTTGCGACTGCTGCATTGTTGTGAACTGTTGGTAGATGTGTTGCAATTGGCCCGGGTTCAATGACATGCTGCGCGGCTGTGCAGCCAAGGCTGGTCCATTGGTTATAATTTGACTGCTGCTGCTGCTGGGGTTGTCCGGTGACGCTCGGGTGAACTGAAAGATGCCTGTGGTTGCTCCTGTCTGCCAAATACAAATATTGATCACACTCTCCATGTTACTAAACGGGGAGTTATCCGGTCGGTCGAAATGCCAATTTGCGTTTGAAGACCCTGTTGTGCGAAAAGTCAGTGTCCATCCGGCTGATTGAAGGTCATGTGGCTCAGGGTCATAAGCTAATGAACTTAGCTCTTCATTCGGTTTGACGTTTGGAACAATAAACGGCACCGTTTGCATAACTGACCACTCTGTGTGTCGTGATGGGCCTGCCCTGTGGCTGCAGTCCTTCTATCTGTTGTTGCGGACTGCTGTGGTCCTCCCCCGGCGTTGACCCCTGCTGCGGGCCCGTATCCCCCGTGTCCCCAATGTAGAAGCCGGCTTCCGGGCTGGACGGGGCCGTAGCAATTCGCGACTCGTCCCGGGGCTGACTGGGGGCTGCTGCCGCCGACGAGACTGGGCTGCCCGCCGATGTCACTGGCAGCTGAAACCGTGATGCATCAAATGGATAGATTGTGATTGGGGGCTTCTCCGCGAAGGGGACTTAATCGAACTTGTTAGGTTGGTGATAATGTTTGGATCTTAGTCAGACGCGCACGAACTAATCACACAAGTGCGTGGTAGCGCAATATCCAAAAAAGCGTTTGCACACAACACCGTGAACTGTATTGCTCAGTCGCACCACGAAAACAAAGTCACAGTTTCACGACGAATGGGCAACAGGTAACACAGCCCTGAAACAAAACGGCGAGATCCTCCGCCAATCACGACCAAGTCTAACCATGAGCCAACTGCGTGACATCAACTCCGAGTGGTCCAATGTTTTTGCCTGCGCAGGTATGGCTGGCATTGATCGGCTGTTCAGCACGAGCTGCAATCAGAGCTGAGCCTCATTCACCTAAGCAACTTTACGCACTCTGCGTCAGAGCGTAGAGTCCGTCCAATGCTTTTATTGATGATATTGATAATTATTATTGAACAAAATAAATTGCCGTACAATACGATTGATGTAGTTGGTATGCAGGGCCACGTATGTATTTCGATGTTCATGTGTGACTAACCCTGACCAGACTGTCGTCCCCAAGACTGCCTGTACTCGTGCTGCGACTGCCCTGTGCCTGCCGACGGACCGCTGCCGACGCCAGTGCAATCTGCAATGTTTCAAAATACAGTTTTCCCTTGTTTTTCATTCACTGTATTTTCTCTTCCATTGCATTAATCGCACCTCCGCCAACTCCTCCAATGTAATACTCGACCTTGATGTCTGTTGGTGCGTCGGGTTCGGCCAGTTGACTATTGGGCGTCGTTCGACATGATTCGTCGGCTGAATGAATTATAATTAAGAGAAAATATTTTCTCTTTCACTTAATTTCATTAACACCAACCCATTGTTGTGCCGCCATGCGCTCGAGAGCGTGACGCTGGACTGACGAGAGGGGCGGGAGTGTTGGTGCGCCCGTCGAGTAGCCACTGGTAGACCTGTGATGTTTCATGGAATGGGTGAAACATTGTCGAGACCGTGTGATTTTTTTGTGGGACTTTGTGTCGCGTGTAATAAACAACAAAAACTTAAAAAATACAAGAGCATTATAGTCGCCAACTTGTACCTCTGCAAAGCTATCATTTCGTTCAAAAGCGTCTGCTGTATTGGTGCTGTTGCCAGTTGCGAAGCTGATTGGCTGTGCTGTGAGCGGTCGAGCTGGTACATGACTGATGGTATATGGGCCACTGAAGCGCTCAGCCTGCAACACGACATTCACACTATTGCAGTTTACATCTGCATAGTTTACCAGCATGAGGTGTTTATCGGAGCCCAGCTGGCCCAATCACGCAACTGGGTACGACTTGTATTTGTGCGTAAAAGTATCCAGAACTTTTTTCTGAGAGCGCCGATGCTGATGTAATTTTGTCATCGCCGCAGCGTGAAAGCAGCTTGAAAACAACTTGGGGGCGTGCTATCTGCCAATCTAAAAAAGGCCGGTGACCTCCATATCCCGAAGTCATCTCAGCCCGGACCAGAGACGTACCGGGAAGCGCCCATGAGCGCTTGGAGGTCTATCCTGCGGCTGGACATATGCACGTTGCTGTTGCGCAGCAGCTGGTTGGCTGATATGTCTGTGTCTCCCTCCCCCACTGTTGTTGTTGTTGGTGCCGCTCGTTGCCAGAAGGCCAGGGAGCGACTCAGCCCATTGCCCACCACCGACTGGGGAGACACGCTGAGAGGGCTGATCATAGGATGGCTGCAAACGTTGTTGCCTACATTTATGGATTGGGTGGCAATTTGATGCCGAACAATGGACACACTGGACTTTTTGATCTCAAAACGTTATCCACAACAAACGTTGTCGCAAGTATATCACCACCAAAAAATCTAAAAAAATCTGAGAACCAAAAAAACCTGAAAATACCCGAGATGAGCATAAGGACTAGTAAAGCCGTCCAAGGGCTTCACAACTGAATCTGATGTTTTCAGAAAGTATTCATAGCTCAAACATTGCTCTGGCCAGTTGTCCAAGAGGACCTCCGTGAAATTTTTGATTTCGCAAGTATACTACTAGCATATTGGAATCCAGCTGTCCCCGGTTGGAATCGAACCCTGCCCTGCCCGCATCAAACCTGCTGCGCTACATGCCCGTCTACTGTATTATGTTACCTGTTCATGCGAACGATGTGTGCGTTTGCGCGATTGTTGTTGCTGTGACGACACGATGCTAGCGGTGGGTGATGTTTCACTGGCCATACGTGACGAGCCGATTGAATGCGCGAACGGTGCACTGGTCGGACTGTTGGTGTTGCTCGACATTGAATCACTGCGAATTATACAAAGTCTATTATAAATGCGTTTTTGGGCAGAAAATAATTTCATTTTTCATTTCATTTCTTCATTATGCGGCGCAAAACTGAATCTCGTTGGTTGAGAAATTGGATTACAACGAGAGGAAAACCGATTGTGTAGTTTTTCGACAAGCTCCGCGAGGGACCTTCGATAGGAGCGTTCCTCTTTAAAGGATGTGTCTAACGCCTCTTAACCCCATGTTTTATGAGGTGCAATCGAAAGATGACCTCGACCCCAGCTTGTAACTCGCTAAATCGCGAAATCTTGAGGGTTACTTTTCGAATTAAATCAATTTCCGGACACAAAACTCCGGCGCTTTTGAGTGGGCGCTACTACAACAAACAAACCCAACACACACCCAACACACACCCCCACACCACCACCTTTAACCGACACTGTCTGTCACTGTTCTTCGAGTGTGCATATTATCAATGAAAGGCTTGTGAAGGCAACTCAAGACAAGGTTTAACTTACGTATGAGGAAATGAAACAAAACAGTAATCAGAATCTTATTTAAAAAGTTGAAAGGTCACCTACCCAACAACCGAGTGTCTACAAATGACATAACGTCCTTTGTGTCCACGTGTGGTGTGTGTGACCGTGTTGGCTGTGGTCTGCACCCACACAACACCATCACCACTGCGAAGCATCAGACGATAGTAGTCCGTCCGGGCGTGACCCTTGGCGAATACTGCAATGTGTAGGTGAAACATTAGCGGTTTCAAACATTACCTTGGGACTGTGTGGGGCATATTTCATTGTAATGTTGTTTCGCAGACAGCATATTCTGCGAGTTGGAGTTTGAGAATTTTAAGATTTTGACATCAACAAAACAAGAACACCAGGTTAACACACGATTTTTGAACGCCAGTGTGAGTGATGGCAGGTCTTCGGGATAGACGAGATCATAGAAGGACGTTCCCATCAACTGTTTGGTGTCGTAGCCCAGATATGATTTGGTGCTGTAAATTGAAAAAAATGAGTTCATTTTAAACGTTTTTGCAATGACCAGAAAAATTCTTCAGACACCTACTTTTCACTGCAATAGCTGAACCGCATCTCGCACGTGTGCCGTGTCATGAACTTATTGTCGTGCTTTTTCTCGGCCGCACGCCCAGCTTGTACGTTGCTGGTGGCTGTTGTCGTTGTTGCTTGTTGCGGTGACTGAAACATATTGCTGCTTTAGATGAGCAGATTACAACAATTTCACGACTGAATGTCAACGGAATGAAAGAGAAACGGGTGAGCAACCATTTGCTGCTGACTTTGCTGTTGATGTTGTTGTTGGGTGGATGTCGGTGCGACGTCAGGCGAGCCAAACATGAGCAGAACTCGTTCGGAAGCAGCTGGAAAGTACATACGAAATGCTTGTAAAGATGTTTCTCAGTCGGTCGGTGTACAACCCAGTGTACGAGCTTAAAATTAACAACTAGCTAAATACCAATCATATACCGAGCCACACAGCACCTCAACTTATACTTTCATCTATGCGGTATGTAGGTACAGCCGGTTTAACATGAAATTCAAATGGTGCAAAATGATTGCATCAACCGACCTTGTGTCTGTGCAATGCTGGTCTGGATGCATCTGACCGTGAACGGCATCGCTTTGAGTGAGGCCGACTTCAGATTCAGATTTCGACCGCGTGGACTGAGCACCGACTTGATGCGAACGACAAAGTCCATCGAATCGGCCGGGTCGAGCTCGCGGCTGGCTGACAACAACTCGCGGTAATCGGTCGTGTGCATGAAGTCACGCACATCGCGTCCGATCAGATCCGTCTGCAATATAGGTTGTGTTATTATGGGCAGTTTGCTTATTTTTCATTTTTTTTACATTTTGTAAGGGTGTTTGATTGAAATCTTGTTTATTGTGTTTTACATTTTGCACTTTTTGTGGTACGCAATGTGAAGCACACGTAACCGAGTGCGTTCGTACTGATGATGTCCTGATGCACCAACGTGTGATTTGTTGAACGTTTGTGAAAACAAGTCGGCGTAACGGGCGAAACTGGTCATCATTGATTTTGGTTCGTGCATTTCCATTTTGTTGTTTCAGCCATAAAAAGCAGCAGTCCCCTGGTTTCCCTTATGATGTTTCGTTGTGTCTGTCGCCTGGCTGTTGACCACGATAACAGCACTACATATTTGCTTGTTGGCGCCTCAAAGCCGCGAAGTTCCATACATACAAAGCAGCATTTTTAAGAGTCCACAATTGCCCTATCAACCCAGTTTGCGTGCTTGTTTTTCTTTCAGCGAGTAACTTGAGACATGAGCCATGGACTAAAAGAACCGTGCCGCGAATTTAATTAACAATAACAAGTGCAATATCGCAGCCATATCATCGTCTATAAATATAAATAATGATCTGATGAAAAACACGTCTTATCATAAGCCCCGTGTTTGTCAATTAAACAAGCACCAGTCCATAATGTGCACTACATTGACAAGATCGTTGCAAAACACGCGTTAGTAAAACCGGAAAGCTCAGCAAATCCAATCAAAACAAGTTATCTTTGGACTCTTTTAGCGTATCACATACCGTACCGATATGGTGCAGGAGTTAAATTTAACGCAACACCCCACACCGCATAGTCACGGGCAACGATACGATACGTGAAAGAGCAAACGGACACAACAGAACATTGATGCATATGATTAAAAAACTGCAGACTGGCGCCCTTCTTAAATAAATCCCAGACCAGTGAACCATGAATGTCAGAAGGCTCAAGTCAATGGAGGGACGTACCGTATTTCCTCTAATTGAAGCCCCTCTAATAGATGCCTTCTCCAACAGAAGCTCCCGGGTCCGGCATATCTCGAAAAAATAGAAGCCCCCTCCCAGTAGAAGGCCTCAATGTTGTGCACCAATGCTGACAGTCAGTGATGTGCATTTCAGGCACTTGCTACTGATTGTACACCAATGACGTTTGTGATGTAAACACGGTTATTTTATTTTAAACTTCAGGCCTATTTCGCTTCTCATATGCTCAATATTTGCTTTCTTCTTGAGTATTTTTGTCATGAGGTACGGAGCTCACTTTGAGCCAGAACGTCGCTGAAAAAACAGAAGCCCGGTCTCAATAGAGTGCTCCTCTAACAAAAGCTCTCGGGGTCAGAGGGTGGCTAAAAAATAGAAGCCCAGGGCTTCTATTAGAGGAAACACGGTATGTAGGTGGGGAAGGATGTATGCTGGGCTGAAGGGTACATGGTGTGCTTTTCAAAAAGGTTTTTCCTTCCGCTGTTTTATCCCAGCCCCTGCGCCAGGTCCACGTGTCCTGCACTTCACTTTAGCCTTACACTAAGCTCTAGGCACACATATTGTTCACGGAGCTAAACAGTGCACGGAATTTACAAGTTCCCCACGCTAGAACGTTAGACCTGGCACATTAGAGCTGCCCATTAGCTCCAGAGTCCCTGCACAATCACACACGACCGGCTCTCACCCATATCCCGCCCAGCCCACACCCATCCAGAGTCCCGCATGTACGTACATATCACGTATAGTCCGTCCATCAGCTCATGGCACCCTCTTTTCCTCGACAGTTCGAGTGGGAGAGAAATTGAGTGTGAGGGATTTTGGAAAAAAATAAAAAAAATACTATGTTTACAAGGATCCATATCAACCAAAAAAAAAAAAAAAACAAAAACACCACAAAAGAAAGCAAAGAGCAAAAAAAAACACACCCCTGCTGTAGTTGTACGTGGCAGCATATGTACCTATGTAGTATGGATTAGTACACACATGGGCTTTTGTATACGGGGTGTACTGTAATGTGTGGTGCTCGGGCTAACGAACTTACTGAATGTATATAATTATATCTGCACTCGTGACAAGCCGCGATCCGGTTTCACATCCTTGACCATGCTACATATATGTACCACACACGTGGATGGTGGATTGACAATAACACAAATGGGAAATGTATGTACTGTGTACCCTGTCCGATGCGTCAATATGTTTGTCATGATATGAAGATAAGATACTGATTATAGTTGTCACGTGCGAACGTAGTGATATTTAGTGATCAAAAACAACAATTTCTAAAAGTAAACTTGTTATGACCGGCGAAAGAAGCGGCCCAGTAGAATGATGGGGAGGACTTGTGCTAAGGATGCGAGAGTATGACAAATAAATAGTTGTTAGCTAAACAGGAAAACAGTAGCTGAACAAGAAAATGCGACACAATCCTGTCGGTACATTTACGTGCCAATGAAATAGTATTTTTCGCATTAAAACTACGCAAACGTGCACTTTTAACCAAATTAAGCTACACGGCACAATAACAAGACAACAATATTCGTCCGCATGATATATGCTAAAACATGCGTAAACACCACGCATGATAGGAACAACAGCCGTGTGCCTTGCTTGCGTGCACTTTAGAAACTATCAGTTGCGTTTCGCCTTCAATCAGCAAACTGTTCTTGCCCTGATTGTTTAGTTCGGTGTGACTACAAATATGATCAGGAAAGACCCTTCAATAAAAGCGAACCCTCAAAAACATTTCCAGCTGCTCCCTTTTTGTAACCTGTGTGAGTCCGAGAAACAAGGACACGCTTTGTGACACGTAGATGATGAGGCCAGCTGCGTTGAGAATGAGCACAAATCCGTCAAGTATCTCCGTCATTTCCTGCTCCGACCACAGCGAGTCGAGATCAACATTGCCGGCACCACTCGGCTCCGATTTGGCTGTACTCTGCGATTCGATGCTGCGATTCACTGAAACAATATCAAAAGAGTTATGACAGGTTGGTAATTTCGTGCGTTGAACACCGGAATTGAAGGCAAAGATTACGACTATACGACCGACGGCAAGACACGAAGGCAACTTTTATCAGAACCGTATATTATGCGATAGAGTTAGTGGAACACT
>JASAMV010008510.1:0-21994 GCA_030248065.1 Rhynchonema sp. JSB1_4
TATTTGCGGCTGTGACGACCAACCTTGTGCTTCACAGCATGGTCGCTGGTCCTCATCACGACTTATGCACGCCATCAGTGACCCCAGCGAAGGGATGTCACACTCACCACGCAGGTATGCACCGACCATCTGGAAAGGTTCAGTGATTTCGAATTAAAATTAATAAATTTTAAGACCATTTTTTTTACAAGTTAACATAAAATTAGTTCCAAAATGCTCACCACGTCCTTGTTCATCGCATTGTACGAACAGAACTTCGTACAGCTGTCCTTCATGCCCTCACGCAGACAACACGACTGGAAACGCTCATCTGCACTCAGCTGCAATTTTTATGGTTTTTATTCCAAAATGTCTTCTTTTTGGCCGACAAACCTCGCAAGAAACGCTAAAGTTCTTACCAGTCTTCCACCACTCGGACACCGACTGTTCTGGTTGTTGACCTGATTGTTTGATTGGAACGGGTTGTCAGTGGCACTCGGTTCAAACGTCCACGTCGGGGGTGTGTTTGAGAATTGTCGGGGATCCAGTGTTTGATAGTAGTTGTCGGCCTTGTAGCCCTGTTGGGCATTCAGAGGTTGGTTCATGCCCTGATTGCTCCGGTAAAAAGAGGGATTCTGTGATTCAAACGGTTGTCCGTTGGGTTGGTTGAACGGTTGGAAACCTTGTTGTTGAGAGGGATTAGGGTTGAATCCCTGGTTTGGACTGAAGGACTGCTGTGGGTTTGGTGATTGCCATGGTTGTTGACCTTGACCTGGGGAGGAGGCGATGGTGTTTGATTGAGGCTGATTCCAAGGTTGTTGGGGATTTGCTCCTTGCGGTTGGTTAAAAGGTTGTTGGGGATTAGCCCCCTGGGGCTGGTTCCAAGGCTGCTGTGGGTTTGCTCCTTGAGGCTGGTTAAAAGGTTGTTGGGGATTCGCTCCCTGGGGCTGATTCAAAGGCTGATGGGGATTAGCCCCCGGGGTGCTGGGGATTAGCCCCCTGGGGCTGGTTAAAAGGTTGTTGGGGATTTGCTCCTTGAGGCTGGTTAAAAGGTTGTTGGGGGTTCCCTCCTTGCTGAGGTTGATTCCAAGGTTGCTGTGGGTTACCACCCTGTTGGTTGAACCCCTGTTGAACATTCGGAGCCTGATTGAAGCCCTGCTGCGGGTTCTGCACTGATTGCCTTGGAAGGGTTGTCCTTCAGGTTGGAAGTTGCTGTTGGGTTGCTGGAAGGGCCTACCGTTCGGCTGAAAGTTGTTGCCCTGCTGGAATGGTCTGCCGTTCGGTTGGAAATTGTTGCCTTGTTGGAACGGGCGTCCTTGTGGGCCTTGAGGGCTGTTGTTGTTCATGGGGACTTTGGGCTCCTGTCCCGTCTCTTGCCAAGGCTCGAACGTCCACGACTTCGGCGGTTTGTCGAATTCTGATGGCGGTCTTTCCCTTGCGACCAGATCAGCGGCATCCCTCGGGGGTTGCAGGGTCAGCGGCCTTAGAGTGGGCAGGGGTTCGGACTCACGTGGAGCCAACGTCAAGGGTCGTAGAGTGGGGAAGAGTGTCCTCGGTGCTTCTGCTTCTGCACCTCGTCTTGGCGCCAATGTCAATGGTCTCAGTGTAGGGAACAGCGTGAACGGTTCTGGGTCCAGGTTCGACGCTCTCGCATTAGCGCTCGGGTTTTGGAAAGCTTCGTACCCGAGTTTGTTGGAAGCAGGAGCATTAGGGGATGCAGGCGCAGGCCTGGCCGCCGGGTTTGGTTCGGCTCCGGCCCCAAGGCGCAGTCCACGTGTGCAAGCCCGAACGGAGACTGCAGCAAGTAGGACAAGGGCAGCTGACACGCACGATCGGCCCATTTTGCCAGCCAGAATTTTTGTACTTCTGAAAGTTGGAAATGACAGTGGAATCATCGACATTCACCAGGAATGGAAAATCTTTCAGACAGTTGAAAATTCGGAATGTGCATTTTTGTTCAACGTTGCTGAAAGCGATACGGTAAAAGTGATTTATTGTGTCCAAAGTCAGTCGCTGTTAAACCAGTTTGGTATCGACTTTTGATTTCAGTATCCTTGCTGATCCTCATAAAGTGCTCATTTGATATGCGTAATGCCCCGACAATCGAATGTGTGTGCTACATAGGCTTCTTTTGTTGCATCATATAACATTACAATGCTTCACACGCAGTGTTTGTTCTGCGGAACCTAAACTGCAAAAACTCGCTTCTCGCTATGGAAGTTGTTTAAGACGGGAGAGACGTGGCGTGCACGTTTCTATTCTTAAACAATTAAGAGAATTGTTGACTCTTTTTTTTGAACGGGTGCCTATAGCCGTCAACATGGCGTCCCAGGTTGCATTTTTGTTACTGATGAATTTTGAATGTGCACAGCCTGAAGACTTCGGCTGTGAAAAAACTGGTAAGGGGGTTGCTGACGCGCTGGCTTTCATTTGCACACTATTGAGGACTTGCCATAAGCAAACTGTATATGAGAAGGCATATTATACAATAATAAAATGAATAAAGTCGTCACTGAAGTATACGGTAAACACAATACGTGGGTTTGCTCACAACACAATAGAGCTCTGCATCTTTGAGCACAGTTTCATTTTCTGTGGGTATGTATCGCCTCGAAAGAACTTGCGCCCAAAAACCATCTAATATTTAAACTCAAATTCTCCCAGAAAATTATGCAGTTCAGCTGCAAGCTTCACTTGGAACGAATACGCACTTTAAAGTATGTATATCATTATTATGATGCTTATTAACGAAGATTGTTTACCGTACTTGTACAATTCAGGCACAGTCAAAATTGCAATACACGAATTGTATTATCCACAACCAAACATTCAATGAAACATCACCCAAATCACTCCCTATCCCATCACATTCTCCGTGAGACACACTTTGTTCGCTTCATCAAAGTCCTTGAAGCAGCTGACCATTGTGCCGAACTGTTTCTCTTCGGTACATTTCAGATACTTCAGGTCGAAACCGCGTGCCGGCGTCATCGTCGATGCGCAGTAGTCGACGCAAATCGGGTACACACCTGTCGAAATGTGTTGCATCACGTTTTCATATATTTTATCGTGAAATATGTTTTCCATGAACTTAGGATTTTATCGCAATAATTTGACACACGCTTTAGAAATCATGTTCTGATGACGTGCCACCAGAGCTCGTTGGTTTGAGCGGCAGCTGCCACAGTTTTGCAGTTTAAGTTCCGCAGAACAAGCACTGTATGAAGTATTGTAATGCTACATGATGCCATAAGGGTAACACATCGTGCGCGAGGCAGGTAATAAAAAAAAAACCAAAAAAAAAAAAAAAAAAACACACAAACACACAAAAAAAAAAAAAAAAAAAACAAAAACCAAAAAAAACAAAAACACCCACAAAA
This sequence comes from Rhynchonema sp. JSB1_4, assembly GCA_030248065.1. NCBI lineage: Eukaryota > Metazoa > Nematoda > Chromadorea > Monhysterida > Xyalidae > Rhynchonema > Rhynchonema sp. JSB1_4. Next base: position 3,360 of record JASAMV010008510.1, read on the forward strand.
AACAAAAAAAAAAAAAAAAACAAAATGCGCTGAGGGACCTTACAAAAAACATCATAACCTCTCAAACACTCACCTCTTTCCGTACAGCACGGTCTGTGGTCATCATGTCGATTTAGGCAGGCCAACAGCGCACCCAGACCATTGCCAGGGCAATCACGTCGCAGATACGCACGGAACATCTGCAAATGTGGTATTTCGGTCGATTCCATTGTGAAACATCAGCCAGTCGGTATATATAGCGCACTGGATGCCTGAACACTTGTTGTGTGTGGTGCACCTCAGTTACCAAAGAAATTTTGTTTTCAACGAAATAATATTTCTTGTAAAACGCACTATGTCTTTCTTCATCTGGTCATACCGACACAATTGGGCACATTTGTCCGTGATATCTGGGTGACGCGTGCAGCATTCCGTGAATCGCTCGTCGGGAGTCAACTGCAATGTTTTGTATATTTTCGACATTGTTTTACAACAATTCTTGGAGGTGCGAACGTCTTCTGGTAATGATGGTGAATGTCACAACAGAATTGCACTTGCAACCCAAGTGCAGCAAAGCCTGTGCTTGAACTATGGATGGTTTGGTAAGACCATAAAACCAGCATTGTTTCACTGAAACATCACCCAGCCTTAGCTGGCCTTACCTTCCTGCACTCTGATGGTGCTGGTTGTTGGGCTGCAGGTTGTTCGACGGGTGGTTGCGGTTCTTGAACTCGAGGGGGCGATTGCTCCCTGGGAACATTCCCTGTCTCCTCACGGGGAGGGGGTTGTTGGGATCGGGGTTTGGGCTGGGGCTTAGGCACCGTCTTCTCGACGTGCTGAGGCGGGCCGGCGTTGCGGAACAGCGACAGAACCTCGTCGGCTTGGCTCTGAATAATTGAAATCTTGGGGAATAGCAACTTTGAACGCAAATCCATTGGCATGGATGGACTTACACCAGGCAAACAGCGGGGTTGCTTCGGCATGCTACCCGGCCATACGGACACAGTGCGTTAGGGACCAAGACCGGTTTTCTTAATTTTGTTTTTATGTAAATGTCACATGCGTGAAACATCAGCACATCAGCATCAGCATCAGTTGTGTGGCAAAGGCTGTGCACGAGCACTGGTTTCCCACATTGCGCAGTGTGTGCACGGAACCATAGAGACACATAGCCGGCTGGCTGATGTTGCACGCATGTGTGTGTCGATTGTATAAAAACGAAGAAAAGAAGATCGGTCTTGATCACTGACGCAGTTTGTGCGTATGGCTGGCGGTAGCACGCCGAAGCAACCCCGTTGCTTGCCCCGGGCAAGTTGATTAGTCCGTTGCCATAGCCCTGGCCCGCAAAGTTGATATGCAGCCCCTTTATGTTTTTGTGGTTTTTTTTAATTGATAGTTCATCTCAAGCATCGTTAAGTTGAAGCTCAATGAAGGACCAACCGTTTTCACCAAATAGACGGCCACCATGGCGATAAATAACGAAGTTTTCATGTTGATGAACAATTCGTTTTTCTGTTGTAAACAGTGGCTAAAGTCTGTAATTTACATTTTGCAATTTGATTGGATTTTGAGGAAGTTTGCTAAGTTCTTGTTGAAAAAGTTACAATAGATTGGTGTTTTGCATAAGCACTTGAAACGATAGCATTTCAAGTGGGTTGAAAAAACACCTGGTGAACGTCTGATGTTGCTGAACAACGCATTGTTCCCATGCTGCGATAAAAAAAGAAATGTCAGATTTGAAGATTATTAAAAATTAAGCTTCAATTGAATTATGCCAAATCCAAAGTTGAGTTCATGGCTCAAGATCAAGATCAGTGTGCGATGAAGACAACAAGGCAACAACTTATTCGGTTTCAGTGAGCAATGCAAAGTTGACGGTTACTATGTGTGGGCTTGGGCTGGTGCGGTGGTAACCACTTGAACATGCAGACACGCACACACAAGACCCTTTCCATTATTTTGAGGTGTGTGAAAATGTGCATGGCTGGTAATTCGTTTAATTTTCGGGTTTTTACAAGGGTGAAAAAGTGAGAGGGAAGAATGCGATACACTTGTGACGTGAGTTGTAACGTGCATAAGTACCTCGTGCTCGTGTAAGTTACGTGCGTAAGTGTGGAGGACTTTCTAAAGTTGTGGCACTCACGCACGATATAGACACTTTTCCCAGTTCCCCGCATGTTGTGTGTCTGACGTGCGTGTGTATTTTTTTTATCCAGAAATAGGAAAATCAGTCAATCGGATGTGATTATAAAGTGCACATCCTTTGTGAATCCGTAACGATGCGATCAGTGTGAATTTGTGTGTGGATTTGTCAAAAACTTCAATGTCAAAAGTTTATTCGTGATCGTGACCATGACATATCGTGAGACTTCTTTCTGAAAGTGCATTCATAAAGTTTGATCAAGCAAGAGTGTGAAGTTAATAATAGTGTTGATAATCACACGCCATTGGCAGCAAAGCACCATTCACCGTCTGGGATCTGGAGAGCACACCTGAATTGTGTTTGTGTCAGCCAGAAAACAACAACCAGTGACGAAAGCATCACAACACGACTAATAGCAGGAGCCCTGGCGCCTCGGTCCCTGTCTACGAAAGCAGGGCGAAACAGACCAACATTACTGCACTCAATAAATTGTGACTTCACTATGTCCACTGCTTGCAGTGGCTCTCTGCCCTCGCAAGGTACAGATGTGACGAAACTCTGTTCATGAGTTTGCACGCAGTGATGTTACAGTCCAGCAATAAGATCTGCTGGTGGGGCTTTTTGGAGGCAAATTTGCCTGAGAAGTTCGCAATGACGAGCCCTGACGCCTCGGTCTATCGGCGAAAGCAGGGCGAAACAGATCAGCACAGCATTACTATTACTGCACACAGCACATTGTGCGCAAACCCAGCACGGCATCCAGGTATACCTTGCAACCAGGTGCACCTGTACTCACACACAAACGTGAGTGAACAAGGACAAGGTGTACCTACACAGGTGTAATGTTTCAACGAGCGGCTTGGCCTGTGTTGCGAAAATATTGTGATCGGCTGGGTGTTGCGTGATTCATTGGGTAGTTTTGGAACGAAAAGGAATTTTTCAGCTGTTTTTTCTCAGTGGTTCTCACTTTCTGTCCATCTGTCTTTCTGGTTCTTCACCAGAACTTTTATCCCAATCTTTTGTCGCCCATTTCTGCTGCATTTTCTTTGACGTTTGTCCAGTTTTTTACTCTTTTGAAAGCAGTACAATAAACCCAAAATACTGGACCGGCAAAAATATCTCGATAACCACGTTATGTTATTCTGGCTTATGTTAAGCCATGCTAAGTGACATTATTGCATGTACTCTTGCGCAAAGGGTGTCCGTTTTTTACGACAAACGATAAAATTTCAAAGCAAGTCAGCCTCGTTTTGTTGGCGGCGCGAAAAGAAAACGCTCGTTCACAAAGTCATTAACGGAACGGAAGACAGCTGTAAGTTGTGTCTGTCGGCAAGCTTCAGCCGGATTACAACACCAAAACGTTGCGTGTCTGCAAGCTTGTTGACGAATTTGTGTTTTGTTTATGTTTATACATAGGTTGTCGATGTCGGTTACGCGGGCTGGACCTGCTTTGAGCCTAAATTGGTTGAAATTTCATTTCCTCACCTCGAATACTGAAACCGGTGACCTGTTTTTCACATATACTCCACTAGGTACTGTATGTGTCTGCAAGTCAAAGTTTATTTTTGTTTTTGATTTTGTCAACAAGTGACAACGCATGTGGTCACTTTCTAATTTCCGAAAATTTGACACGAGCAGTGTCAAAACAATCTAGCGCCGTCTGTTAAAAACAGCCCCGTCTGTCAGCGCTGTTTTTCAATGGGCGGGTGTCAAGTAACAGTCGTACATTCTGTTTTTGACGAATTTCCATTATTTTGCTGCGCTCGTGAAACCAAAACCTCATCAGCGAACGACAAGATAGAGCGTTGTGATGTTAGCCGTTCGCGCTGTACACTCTTTTTGTGTCTGGTGCTTTCGTTAAATAGGAGACTAACGTTTCGTGTACGCTATCATTTCACTCACTTTGAAGTCCCGAGTAGGATAGGTGCCAAAATCCTGGGTCCAGCTTTTGAAACCCCTGTTTTGTTAAAGGGCACTCACCACAGTACCTAACAAAGCGTTGTAAGCTTCGTTAGATAAGTCGACAACTGCTAAACGCGCAAGGAAACGCCTGTGCGTGTGTGTGCCTGTCAGTATAACTTTAAAGAGTGAATTCTGAGTGAATTCTCGGGTGCAGCTTGGTTAGGTATCTCACTTCATTTTATTGGTAAGGTAAGACCCAATATACAGTATGTATTTCTAGATTTGCAAAACCTGCGCGCAATCTGAGGTATCATTCTGCAGAAAAGGCGCCCCCATCACTTTAAACGAGCGCCACATTTCCAATGATGATTTCAGTGAAAAGTTTCGGCTTTATCTAGTCGGTCATTTGAATACTTTTTAATTTTTGCAGCAGCGGTCAAAATATTTCCACACCAAAAATCCGGAGTACAGCGGAGTTCCGTTAAAATGTGATCCCCAATAAACATTTCGTGTGCGCAAAAGTCACAAAACTATTCAACCGACAATCATGTCCCATCTCAATTCCTGTGGCAGATGTTCTCAAGTGTGCCTCTACGTGTTCAATGTGGCATTTTGGGTAAGTTGCGTTGCACTGATGATGCCTGACATCCATTTTCGTGGTCGGTGAAGTGGGTCGGTCATGGGCCAGATCTCACTACTGTTTTTGTGCCAAAAGCAGCTAAAATTGGAACATCAGTCAGCCTCTCTGTCTCAACCGTCGTTTAGTGCTTGATACAGTTGCATGTGCTTATAGCAGACGGATGTAATGTTTCAAAAAAAACGGGATGCTGGGAAGGTTTACAACTAAGGCTAACACGCAAAGATGCGTGACCAGCAAGGCATCAGGGCCTGATACTCTGATGGGTGTATACCTGGTTAAACCATCTTCAAAACTGACTGACATTGCTGAACCATAATATGGAAGGAAAACACTCATGAATGCGTGTCATAATGTTCGACTTGCTTTGCAGGCCACCGGCCTGGTCCTTCTTATATTCGGTGTGTGGATGCTGGTCGACCCACGCCGATCCTATCTCCTTGACACGGTCAACTTCATCTACGAAGAACCCCTACTCAAATTGTGCGCCTACATGTTTGTGGGCATCGGATGCTGCACAATATTGGTTGGGTTCATTGGATGCTGTGGCGCGCTCAAGGGCGCACCTTGTATGCTTGTCACGGTGAGGGACTGTTGCGGTCTGTAGGTACTGGGATGGAGAAACTGTTTCAAGGATGCATGTTCAATTTTTTTAGTTCATCATCATTCTTTCCGTTCTGCTGCTGGCCGAGCTTGCCGTTGGGATAATCGCTGTCCTCTTCAAAGATAAGGTGAGCTGATATTTTTAAACTTGCATTCATTTGGGTTTGCTGTGGCGAATGTCATAACTAACAACAGAATGCCTCCAGCACGGTGTTTGAGCTGTTACTAAATTTAAGTTCACTATGGATAACCAAAATCATGTTTTTTTCGCCTCGTCCATTTCAGTTCACAGAGGACTACATGGGCGAATACCTGCGAAACATCACCAAACACCAGTACGGGCGAGATGAGTACTGGGCCACACCCATCATGGATACTGTTCAGTACTATGTAGGTGGTGTGAAACATCAGCCAGCTTGATTTCTTGGTATTTCAGACGTGTGCGTGTCGCCATTCCTGCATGTGTGTCATGGTCATGCATGAGATCCAAATTTGTGCAAAATTTAGAGCATTTTGCATGCGAAATAATACAAGATGGAGCCTTAAGAACTTGAAACGATGCAAAATTTTCAATATCAAAATATCCCGCTCTCAGATCATGGACAATCTCCACACCGATCTGAACTCTCTAATTCGTCATCATTACGGTCGACCGGAGGAAACAACGACCACAGAAACCATTGACAGGCTGCAATTCCATGTGAGCACAAGCACGCAGTGTGGCGGAGCATGCGAATGTTTTTGAATTACAATTCTGAATCCAAACCCCATGTTGATTCCGATCCTCGATTGCCTTGATCTTCAGTTCGTTTGCCTGCCTTTGCCGTCCCGGAAAACATGATAGGAATAAGAACAATGAAGTATCAGCTTTTTTTGTGTACCAACAGAGAACACAACAGATTATGCATGATGTGCGCTCATGTTCTACGTCCCACAGTAATTATTGGGTTACCCTTCTTTTTTAGCTGCTTTCTTGAAGAAGGCACGTCAAGGAATTACCAGTGCGCAGAATAAGTCAATCATCATTCGACCACCTGCTTCGCGTAATGACTGCCATGACTAAACCACTTAGGTCGTGCACGGCAATAAACTAAGCACCCCTATAGAAACCACGGCATGTACCCGAACACCTAACCGAACAATGAAAAACAACAAAACAAAAAATGAAACATCATCACGCAAACACAGCACCAATGTTTCCAGTTCGAATGCTGTGGTGCAACATCAGCTAGCGACTGGGACGGCAGCGGTTGGCAGACGAACCCGGACTGGAATCAGGGCAATCTCTACCCGCAATCGTGTTGCACCCAATCACCGGGTGCCAATTATCGCTCACAATCGGCCCGGTCAGTGGCACGCTGTCAACAACCCATCGATGCACACGACACGCACGAATGGCGACACGCACAGGTTGCGCATTATTGCATGCGTGCCGTAACTATTTGTGCGCAATATTGCAGCAACAATGTTGTGGTGGCCGCTCACCGAGGGACTATCACAAATCGTGGTGGCAGATCAACAAATCCGAGGGTCGGGCGTTCTATGTGCCACGATCGTGCTGCACGCAGACACAGACAGCCAGACCGCCACACAATCTGCAGCCGAACGACCCACGATGTATCTATTATGAATACGATAGTCAACCAGCACAGACAGCCGTCTGGCAAGAGGTCTTGTGCAGTAGAGATCTGTCTGTAGTTGGCGAAATTGGTCATAGTGAAGCAGGGATTGTAAATGGTATAATTGGCCATATTGGGGATAGCAGTGGTGCCTGATTGGTACAGATGTTCAAAACTACTGATAGGAGAGAGTCTAGGATAACTGAAATTCAGGTTCTGAGAAACAAGTGTGCCGTTGACCGTCACAACATCATTTCAGTGCTATACTTTTGATCATTCCATGAGTTTTACAGGGCTGCTATAAGAAGTTGCTGTCGTGGTTCGACCTGCACTCCAACATTTTCATTGGTCTCGCACTCAGCGTGGCTGCTTTACAGGTGAGGATCATTTTAGGTGACGTTTTAGGATTTTTTTACAACTTTGGGCGCAAAATAACTATAGGAACATTGTTCATCATTTTTCAGGCAATTGGAATCGTTATGTCGATCAGTTTGTGTCTGAACGTTGGCAAAAGGATAGAATAGTGTGATATTTGTACTTTGAGCTTCTTTCCATCTTCATTTCGAAATGTACGAAGTTCCATTTTACGCATTTCGAGTTTTATTTTCTCATGTGCTGTACAGCTTTACTGTCATTAAATTCAGCTGTTGTTGCTGGGCAATTATACATGCGTTTTCTTATATTGAAATTAGGAGCATTGTTTCTACCTTTCCGTCATTCGTTTTGACACATGTTCCATGATGGTGCTTCAGTGTATATGTAAAAGGTGCGTTCAGAAAAGTAAACCATCTTGGAAACGTCCCTCTGGTCGTGCACTGGCTCACACAGTCGCATGCCATAAATTTTTTCAACTTGAGTTTGCAGGACCTTACGCATATACACAGCAAATGAGTATTTCCGTTGCAATCCTGAACTTCAAAGGCGACAAGTGTAAGAACCTCATCGGCAATTTTCACACGCGGTTGTTGTTTTCTTCGAAAATCAAAATATTGGAAAACTAAGCAGCTTTGTTCGCACTTGAGCTTAGTGCATGATTGCGCCTGTTGTCACCATGGGTGCACAATGAATGTTTTCGGTCGATTGAATATCTTAGACGCCACAGACACACGAGTATTGGTCCACGTCATAGACACAGTTCCAATTGCAAAGGACAGCCAGTCACACAAGAATCAGAAGACACGATAAATTGCTGACCACGTCAGATTCCATTCTGTCAAAATTAGAATGACCGCTCTTTCACTTTTGACCGTGGTCCTGTTTGGCGCGCCTTCACTGGTGGCTGGATCGTACGCCAATGCGAAGTACAGCATCATCCCAGACATGTTGGGCACGGATCCGAATCAGGTCAATACCAACGTCAAGTATTACTTTTATCACTTAAAAACATTAGCATTTTTCATTTTTCCGAACAAACTCTCTTGCAGCGCGCCAAAGCCAACAAGTTCATGAATATGATGGTTTGGGTGCGCCAGCAGGACGCGACACAGCTGGTCAATGACTTCCGGATTCTGCAACAACACCAGCCGGGATGGGAGAAGAACAAGCCTGAACGGGTAACATTATTAAAATTATCATTTGTTTTAATTCAAGTTTTGTTTCAAATGTCCGTTGAACTCCACGTCTCTGTGACCACGACAGTGGCAGTACAAGTTTTCGAGCTTCAACCTCCTTTTGCGCCGAAGAATTCAGAACTACGTATGTAACCCCGCTATCATCTTTGCAGTTGCCAGGCGAATCCCGGTACGAGTACTACTACCGTTGGTTCAAAATGGCCGATCCAGCCATCCTGGCTAAATATCGTAAATTCACTCCTCCGCCCTCAACTACCGGAGCACCAGAATGGGACAAAAAGGCTGAGGAGAAGAACGAAGAAAGAGTGAAGGTGAAAGAAGAGGAAGAGAAAAGAGCTGAAGAAAAGAAAAGAGCTGAGGAAGAAAAGAAAAGGGAAGAGAAACGGAAGAAAGAAGAGGAGCAGAAGAAGAATAACGAAGAACAGAAGAAAAAGGATGAAGACAAGCAAACGAAGGAGGAAGAGAACAAAAACATGGATACAAAAACGAAAACCCAGGAAGAGCAAAAGACGAAAGCCGAAGCACAACAAGATGCAGCTGTGGTGGAAGAGACCACAGTTGAAGAAACGAAACCAGTTGTAGAACAGACCAACACTGAAGAAACTGTGGATACAAAAGAGAAGACAAACAATGGAAAAGCGGTGGGCAAGAGTCGTAGCAAGCGAGGAGCGGAGCAGAAACACAAGGCAAAGTCGAACAATGGAAAAAGGCAGTACGGAAACGACGGGAAATCGCCAAAAAAGGATGACGATGACGAGATCGAGACCCCATCGGCAGAAGCCCTGAAACCGTGGAAATACGGCAGCAACCAGCCGCCAACGAGGCTCGGTAACGGACAATCGGGAGAATTGGTGATGCCGACATCGTCTGATGATCACGGTTGGTTGATTGATGTTTCACATGACTGCAGCAAGTGCTAAACGCGGTAGTTTGACTGGTCTTGCCTTGGTCGTGCTAATGAACGATACTTCGCGATTCGAGAATTTCGATGATTCGCGTCATCGATAAATCTCCAAATGTCGCTAATGCAAAAAGTTAAGCCCAGAAAGGACCGACCACCGTGTTTGATACTGATATGTAAAACAATGAAAACCAGCAGCCAAACTTCAGAACCTTTCCTTTTTAGAAGCGGCGAAGTCCAAGTCAAAGTCGGAGCCAGACATGCCCCCATCCCCTGATCAGGGTGATCCTCTGGCTTGGCACCAAATGGCCACAATGGAACACGACCCGGCACTGACGCTGCATCACCGCGAAAAACGGTTCGCCGACAAAATCACCAGAATGAAGCAACACCATTGGGCGAAACAGATGAAAGACGTGCAGCACCATGGGTGAAACATTGATGTGACACTGTGACGACGAGTTACATTTTTGCTTTATTGCATTTGGCTCCATGCGATGTTCGTTATACCGAGGTACTGTATTGGATACCTACTATACATACCTTATTGTATACCGGGAGAAACGTTTTGAAGCGAAGATTATCCCCCTGTTTTGCCATAAATCATGAGAGCACGAAATCGTTGTGTTTACTTTGTCAAATAACGGCTTTGGCAAACGGACAAAGTTCACCATAAAGATCAGCAAACTGAAAGGCATCAACACGCATGTAAAGTGCAGCGAAATCGCGTTGTTACCCGGCGGGAAATATCGCGCACAAAACCTTTATTCATCCATGCTCTGTAAAAAAACACGGCAGAATATTGATAAAACCATCACAAACACACTTCCCTGTTACGAATTTATTTTATAGCATCACTTGTTTGTAGTAAAACTATCGTGAAAATGTTCTCTGTTAAAAGTGTTGCGCAATCAACGTTAAAAACGTGCTGCTAAAAATATTATTACGGTTTCACGCGGTTATTTTATTTCCAATGCATGTAAAACACATGCTGAAGTATATCTGGGTGAGAGAAAATTTGAATTTGTTTGCGTAAAACAAAACGTTTCACGTTTTAGCGAGTGCTACTAGTTTTAGGTATCACTCTGACAAAACCGACAACCAGAATCAAAATTGTAGCACAGAAGGGAAAACAATAATGTATGAACACAATATTTTCACATGGATCGACTTTGTGGTGGTGGCCGTATTCTTCAGCATTTCAATTGTGGTCGGTTTGTACCATTTTTGGTTGGCCAGACGTCAGGCGGGTAGACAAAGAACTTCTTCAAGCACTGACGATGCCCAGCTAAATGAGTATCTGCTCGGTGGACGCAAATTACCGATTTTGCCAACCACACTTTCACTGGTGACGTCGTTTTTGTCGGGCGTTTTGCTGCTTGGTGTGCCGGCTGATGTTTATGACAAAGGTACATAAAGAGAGTGCACATTTTTAGTTTGAAGGTTGACTTTTCGTGCAAAGCTTCCAGGTTTCCAGCTTTCAACTTTCAGGTTTCTACTTTCCGTTCTACTTTCTCGGCGGTCTGCTATCATTCTTCATTATTGGTCTGCTGTTCCTACCCCGTTTCCACCGTCTGCAGCTGACCACACTGTACCAGTACTTCGAATGGCGTTTCCAGTCCCGATTGTTACGTCAGGTACAGTGCAATACTCTGCTGCATTTTTACGCATCACCTCATATATTGAAACATCACAGGTGACGGCAGTCCTATTTGTGATTAGCACACTTGTCTACTCAGCGATTGTACTGTACGCGCCATCGATTGCGATCAACCGTGTGACTGGTGCGCCGTTGTGGGCATTGATTTTGGTCAGTTCGGAACATTTTCTGCTACTGAACTCATGAAATTCGAAGCATCTATGTTGGCAACTGGCTGGTATATGCACACTTTGCAAGCAACCGCCCCCCGATTATTGACTTGGGCTATTCATCTACGCGATGGGTTTTGTTCATCAGCATAATAATACAGCATACGCTGTGTCAATCTTGGTGATCTCGTCGCTTCTGTGACTTTGACCAGAGTAAAAGTTGTTCAGCTTTTACGCATGATCGAAATCATTACAGAAACAACAACTGAATCGCATGACTTACAGTATAACTCAGCCCACTTTGCTGCATCAATCCCCGAATCTGCACGGGGGCGCTGGCGGATCCAGGGGGCACAGGGGCCCAGAGCCCCTTTAGTCAAAGTGGACCCTGAAGGGGGCCACCATTTCGGAGAGAAGAAGGAAAAGGGACCCCTAAATCGCACGATTTTCGCTCTGATACACTTCAAAAGTTCAGAAAAGCGCGCGCCGCGCGCTTCAGATGCATCCATATCATTGAAATTTGGCTGTCGCGCGTTAGAAAAGCAAAAATTTCACACATAGCATAGCATTTAACTTAAAACTGCCCAACTATATAAATAAGCACTGGATAAAAACGATTTTTGAAAATTCAAACATGCACCAGATCAAAATGACTTTTGGGATTTGGCCCCCTGGGCCGAATGTTGGATGTGCCACTGCATGGGGCCTTCACCAACCCCACACGGTTGCCAGCAAAGTGTGCGCCGAACTAATGAGTGCTGCATATCAAGTTGCAACTTCAGCTGTGTGGCTGTGTGTGCACGTTGTACACAGCATTGGGTGGCATCAAAGCAGTTGTCTGGACCGATGCCATACAAGCGTTGGTCATGTACGTTGGAATTGGCACATTGGTGGTCAAGGGAACTATGGATGCAGGTGTGTTGCACCTTGACATGTCTTACACAGAGAAGCGTTTGTAGTACTGTAGGTACATATAGGTGAAGGAGGGATATTCCACGGATCGTGATCATGAACTTTTGGCGCAGGCAGACCCTGCAACCGCCGACGGAACGCAAAATTTGTTAGGAGTGGGTGAGCAACTTTTGCGCTGGTCGAAGTTGGTTCACTAACTCAATCACAAAGACCCTAACAAATGTTGACAAACTTACACACGCCGCGTGAGCCTCTGAACACTTGTCAGCCGTTCCAAACGCCGATAAACAACAAAGCGTATGCCAAGAGTTCGTCCTTGAACAGTTATCCCGACTCCGACCGAAGTCACAAATGTTTCACGCAGGTGGTGTATCGCACATATTTGACGTTGCTCATCGCAGTGGTCGATTCGATCTATTCACCAATCTCGACCTCAATCCAGCTCAATACAATTCGCTGTGGATCGCTGTTGGAGGGGGCCTGTTCTTCTGGATGTCCAGTTACGGACTGAATCAAATGGCGTTGCAACGGTTTGTGCACTGCGACTGCAAGTGATGTTCTCCGAGACCAATAAGACCCGATCCCACCTGTAGCCTCGTGGCCATTTGCTACATTCGAGACTGACGATGTCCTGGTGCATAGACTGTTCATACAGGGACTGGTCAAGCAAAGCGGATGTTCCATGCAAGGTATTATATTGATTCAATTTCAGGTACTGCAGCGTGCCCACCGTACGCCAGGCTCAAACGATATTGGCACTAAGTGGGCCCGGGTTTTTCACTTTGGGCATTCTGGCCAGCCTCATTGGGCTGATCATGTTGGCCTATAATGAGACTTGTGACCCTGTCGCTCAAGGCAGAGCGAAAACAAAGGATCAATTTGTGGTCGTGTTTGCGATCGATATTTTAAGTACGTTGTGTTGACAGACTTTATTCACTTTTTGTCATATTGGTGAATTTTGGAAAATACAGAATTTTGGAAATGTTCTGTTGCAGGACCTCTTCCTGGTTTCCTTGGCATTTTCATGGCCACAATCTTCAGCTGCACCCTCAGCACCATCTCATCGTGCATCAACAGCATGTCAGCTGTCATTTGGAATGATCTGATTGTACCGTCAAGGTTAGAGTCCACAGTGTTTTTGATCTTGAGGTGAGCATACTCAGAATTCGTTATGATCATGCCCCTCGCAACGGCTCACCAGTGCAATTCCCAAATTCAGCATCGCTGTACCGCAAATGTGTTCTGGATTATACAGACTGTACTTCAATTATGATGAAAGAGAATATGATTACACCATCAGTGAGAAGCGTTCCATGTTGAGAAAGTTTATCATGCAAGACAAATTTTGAAAGTACCAAACCTGCGTCGAAAAATGACAAAGTCAGAGAATCATCGCTGGTTCCTTCGATCCTTAGTGCTTCTTTTTCGTCTTCTTTTTCTTGTTCTTTATACGCAATAGGCAATACGCAACACTCGCTTTATCTTGCGCACTAAACAATTCTTCATTTCTTCGTCATGCGCTCATCCTCACTATCAGAATCCGTGTCAGTGGCATCGGTATCTCAAAAGCAATGGAAAGGTACCGTACATGCTTGTACTTCAGCACACAAAGTATCCATCCAAATTCAATCAAGCCACCTACTGTGTGGAAAGTCAGATTTTCAAGGGCAATTTTTCTTGCTTGCACACACCAAAAAACAAAAACAACCAACAAACCCAACACACCCCACCAACCAAAAAAAAAAAAAACAAAAAAAAAACAAAAAAACCAAAAAAAAAAAAAAACCAAAAAAAAAAAAACATATCAGTATCACTGGTATCAGAGTCGCTGTCGGTGCCTATCTGAAAAAACGAAAGGAGGCCTTTCTGATCTCATGTGCTGTCTGGCCGTGAAAATATAGCCTTAATGAACCCCTTACCAAAAAAACTGAGGGGTGCAAAGACAGGAACATCTGTCTCTGTCTGAATTCCTGCGACCACGGCGGCGAACAATCTTCATTCTTTGAAGTATTCTTTGAGAACAATCAACGGCGAATACAAAAATAACGTTCTATGATACTAATGGAAAATATTTGTATGTTTGTTGTCATTGTATGTTATATATACTGTGCATATGTAATACAGTCCCAGAAAGATCTTCATTGTTGGTTTTTTGCACATCATAGTCTGGCTTCGATGACCCCACACACAATCTTAGATGACGAACAGCGAACCATTTGCGAACTTAAATATCATGTGGCGTCAATGTAATTCGTGTAATACAAAAACAAGCGTTTTTTGTTGTTCTTTATAACGTTTTAGCTGATTTTTGGTGATTCTCAGTGGTAACGTTACTCGCGGGATCCTGTGATTAATGCATTGTCAACATTGACATCGTGTTTTGGTGGTTATGCGGATGGGTTGGCGGTTGGATATTTTTTGTTGTCTGCATCATGAACGATCAATACACATGTTGAACCGATGACGCAAAGTTGCGTGTTGTTGTAAACAAGCGTAAGCATCAAGGAGTGGTATCATGGTTACCTGGTCACACATTGAGATGACTGCGGAGTAACTTTAAGGGTCCGTTTAGTCATATCGGGAATCGGGAACGAAAATATTTTTTCTATGTCCAAGATTCCCGTTCCCGACTCCCGATATGACTAAACGGACATAGGAAATCGGGAATCGGCAATAAAAGAGTTGACGACAACGTCCAGCTGGCTGACCTCGATTTTTGCGTGGTTACGCGCACAGCAACGGGAGTCTCGTACATATAAAAAATTTTCATTCCCGATTCCCGATATGACTAAACGCGCCGTAAACCGGGGAAACGTGGGGACTATTCACGCGCTTGAAATTATACATGTAGCTATATGTATTTTGCGTTGAAACGAGACCGTAATGGTCCGTAATTACAAAAACAACGACCAAAAAACGCGTTTAAACTCTCAGAATCAATTTTTCAGAAGTTCATTCCAAGGCTTATGCCGAGTTACACCTCAACACCACAATCAAGCAACTGCTGCGCACGGAACGAAACGCAACAGGCATGACGACAGAAGCAGCGCACTGATAATAATGAAACGCGGCTGTTGGTTGATGAGCTGCTGGATCTCTGCTAAATTTCTGCCGTTGCTTTTCGTGGTGTTGAGGAGGTGTAACTCGGCACAGGTCTGCATTTGTTGCTGGAATCAACTTTTGAAAGATTCTGAAAGTTTAAACGTGTTTTGTTTCGTTTGATCGTTGTTTTTATGCTCACTGCTCACGTACGGTCTCATTCCAGTGCACAACAGCTAATTTTAAGCGCATGAGGTAGCTGGTTTCCCCTTTTTATGAAAACACATTGTGGTTTTCCAGAACATCTGGTCATTGTGGCTAACTTGTTTCCTAAGCATCTTGATTATCCAAGCACTCAAACAAATCAAACAATAAATGAAAGAGCTTAATCTCCAAACACTTTCCTAATCAGATTCGGGTTTCGCTTTCATGATAGCTTCCCTAGTTCTAATTCTTCTTCTTCTTTTTCTTACCCATTTTCATATTCTTGAGCTTTTTCATCATCTTCTTCATCGTGGAGTTCTTCTTAGATTTCTTTTCATCCTCAGTATCGGTATCGATCGATGTGTCCGTGTCCGTGTCACTCGAACTGCTTGACGAACTGTGATCGGAACTGGAACTATCTGAACTGGAACTGCTGTCGTCCGAGCTGGACGAGTCTTCGGACTCTGAACTGGACGAGTCCTCAGACGAAGATGATTCGTCCTTTCGTTTTCGGCGGTGTCTTTTCAATTTCTTCAAGGTTCGTCCCATGATACTAAGAATGGGAGACCGGACGTTGATTGTGGGCAAGAAAACAGTCAAGGTGCAACTTCAGCAGGAGAGAATATGAAAATTTCAGGCGGAAATGAGCTGCTTAAATATCGGAATCGTATGGGAACGTGGGCTATTTTGAATTGAATACCGTGTGAACGTCTTCGCAGATGCTTCTTTTGATCTCTTTCTTCTGATATTGATCTCCCATGTCTGGCTCCTGATTCACCTTGTGCCAAATGTTGTCGAATTTTTTTTGTTGAAAGCATTGGACAATCACTCGTCTAGACTGCAATATTCTTGGAAATCTTGTCACAATGCTCACAATAGCATTGGTTCAATTTCATCGTCTGACTTATCAAATGTTTATGGTTGTTCGTTGTTGATTCAGGTTTGAAAGGCCCAGGTTTTGCTCAAATCTAAATGCGTCACTTATCTGAGTGACGGTCGTCTGACGCAAATCACGAACCGTTTTTAATATACTAGTGCTGCTGCCATTGAATTGGGTTACATACCCTTTGACGCCTACCTTACATGAGTGTACCTACATGCTGTTTGGTGATGTCATAACAACAGGGCCGTTGCGAAATTTAAAAAAAACGACAGAACTTCATTTTCAGACCTCACATCAGCGACGCTCGTGCAGCCCTGATCAATCGATGCATGGTGTTGGCATGTGGTGTGCTCTCAACTGCACTGTCGTTCATTTGTCCAGCGTTGTCCGGACTGATTCGGGTACAGTGCTTTTCAAATCTGTTTTCGTAAAAATGATCCAAAATCCTCCACGTTCCAGGCAGCAACTCTACTCCTGGGCGCCCTGCCCAGTCCAATCAGTGGACTATTCATTCTTGGCTTCACCATCCCCGTGGGCCAATCGGCGTGGTGCCCTTTTGGGCGTTGTTGTCGCGTATGCAGTCATGGGCGCAATGACTGTCGGTTACATTATGTACAGTCCGTATCTCAACTATCAACTGGCACCTTTGGACGAAGCGTACTGTAACAATACGGTACCGGACAACAAAACAGTGACGGACGTCTATGGCAACCGGGATGTACCGTTTATACTCAGATTCTCTAGTTTTGCGTTTCCACCGGTGTCGGTTGTGATTGTATTTGTGTTCGGTACTGTATTCAGTTGGTTATTGCCTGTCCGGCCGCCTGATGTTTCAGACCAGGAAGAAATGAGCGATTTCAGCAAAAAAATCCCAAAGGCAACCGTGGCCAGTGTGAAATCTCATGGCAATGATGAGAAAGCTGGTAAATTTGTTTGATATACTGTAAACGTCAAAAAATAATTAGCTGTGCTGTGTTTTTTGTGCTTGGTAGTAGTTGTCTACCCACTTACATACAGTATATGTGCTAATACGTGTTTCTGTTTGTATATTGCTTTTCACTAACGAATTCACTGTCTGCAAAAGTATAATTTCTAGTGTTACTGTAACTTGCATTTCATCAAACGAATAAACAGTAACGGCATAAAATCGACAGTACTTACCTATTTATGACAGCAGTTGTTGGAAAGAATAATTTGATATCACAAGACTTGAACTGGATATGCGCTGGATATGGTAATTCTTGTGTGAGCTCAAACGCAGAAAAATATAAAGACATAAATCTGCAGCAATTTAAAAAAACCGGGAATGTATATAATTCAAAGCACGTTCCAAAAAAGGGGACACTACCTTTTGCTTGTACTGTACGATCTTGAATATTCATTTACTCAAAAATTGACCAACAGCGAGGCCAAAAATGAGAAAAGGGATTTTGTACCTTATTGTATGGATAGGCATCAAGAAAAGTAATACTTTTGGTCCACCCTATGGATTACTGTTCCTGTGCAGATACGACCTGTTCCGATATCTCAGTCATCGTTGCCAGTGTGTTCGAAATGAACTGTTGCAGCGCGGAACGGGACTTTCGCGCCGCGCTCACTGCCTGCTGTTCCCTTCCACTTGTGAAAGAACGTCACCCAAGAACATCGACTGCATGTTGATGTGGATGATGTTGTTGGTTCCTCTGTTTGTTGTTGGCCGCATGATCGTTGTTGTTGTGGATGTGACACCGACAGCGATAGTAGATTCGAATGAATCAGCCTTCTTTGCTTGTCGCTCCCTTTTCGTCGTCACTGTGGCCGCGGTGGTTGTGGCCGCGGTCTTCTTTGATGGGGCGCTGGCTGCAACGGATTGTGCCATCGACTTGTTCGCGGTCTCGCACGAAGGGCTTACGGTATCTTTCAATTTAGGGGGTTCAGGACTTTTGGCCACCGGCCAGGGATAATGCCCGCTGACGACTCTTCCCTTGAACTTGGGAGGTTCGGACGGGTCTTTCGAGGGTGCAAGGTCCTTGTGGACGTTTACGACCGGTAGAAGCTCACGAGGTGCGTCAGGTCAGACTCCGTATAGTTTCTAGCGACACAACACAGTCACGAGGGGTGTTATCGGCTGAGAGTGTGTGATTGAATTCTCACGCGTGTCGCTATCCGACACCAGCGGCATGCGTGTTTGAGCCTTTGAGCGCTTCTGCAGCCGGTCAGAACCGTTAGTACTGTTGTTGTTGTTGTTGGAATGGACGGCCGCCATGACTGTTTCCGTACGACAACTCGCTTTGCGTGGGTTCAGTGTTGGTTGCATCCGGGCAATGGATGGGGCCGATTTGCTCTGCAAAGAACAAGGGTTAGACGTCAGTATGGACTATGTATGTGAAAGGGTTACTTTCGTGTTATTGGGTGTTGGTAGCGTAAAATACTCCCACACAGTTGTAACCACCA
>JASAMV010008511.1:0-40322 GCA_030248065.1 Rhynchonema sp. JSB1_4
TCACTGACCCCATTTAGGGTGGCTGTACCCGGCCGGCCCGGCCCGATCTTCCAAATCTCCGGCCCGGCCACTTTTTCAATGAAAGCACCCATTTTTTTCACCAAACAAATCCCAAAAAAATCCAAAAAATTATGGCAAAAATCGGGTAAAAAAACCGACCCAAAAAAAGTGACTTGACTTGACTTGAAAAGTCGGGCCGGGCCGGGCCTGGCCGGGCCGGGCCGAGATTTGGCCACCTCGGGCCGGGCCGGAGATTTGGGAGCTCGGGCCGGGCCGACCTCTGTCAAGCACCGCTTCGACCAAAAAAAGAAAAAGAAAAAAACCGAAAAAGAAAAGGCGCGAACTTACAACCAATCAGCAGCAAACTCCACCCACTTCGCGCACTTAGCGCTACAGCAAACTTTCGGCCCCCGTTTCTCGCGATAGAAGCAATATCCAATTTTCCCTTATAGATGTAGACACGTGTCTCGATGAGACAAATCGATTGGTACATGACTCGACCGGATCGGTTCAGTTTCCTGGGAGGAGATAGCAATGGAACCATAAAGTGTGGCCGCCGGAAGTCACGATTTTCGGGTGTCTGAAAAACCACTTTCCCATTGTCCGATCGAGCTCAAATTTTCAGCGTTTTGTTATGGCTTGACTACGACTAGAAAACAATCAAAACATTTTTCAGAACTAATCACACGCGTTCACACCAGCATCGCCGATATAACACGTGAGGTATAGGGAAAAATCAGTTTTTCGAGCACGCTGATGTTTCACGTGCATGTTGGAAAAAATTTTTGCCACACGATTTCATCACATCAACCTATCTTTCTGATAAGAACATTACCAACGACGAAATCCAGCTTTTTCCTAGTTCGTGGTCTAATCTCAAAGTACTGCGAAACGCTAATGCGTTCTCGTAGATACCGATACGACAGTTCCCTTCAGGTCATACCGTCGGACTGTGTCCCGCCTGGACCAAGATCGGTGGAGTCAGGAAATGAGAATTGGTGGAAAGTTGGGTTGGGGTAAACAAAACTGGCTGAGTCAGAAAATTAAATTGCCAAAAATAGAAAGTCAAACACGGTGAAATTGGAAAATGTGCCTAGGGCGAAATGCCGCCAGCTTAATTTTCAATTTCACCAGTTGAACCAGACAGCACGTCATCGCCTTTTTTCATTCATCCTTGGCTTGGTAGTATAATAAATGGGTCGGGACAAAAACTTTGGTGCAAGTTGGGTCCAGGGATTAAGTCCCAGAGTTGGCACTGGGTATCCCGGTGCTGATAGAGGTTTCTGGCCTGAAAATTTGTAATGAGCATCCAATATTTGTCCATTTATATCAATTGGTGCTATTCCAATATAATTCTAAATATTGTTTATTTTCAATTTTGGGGCATGGCGGTACCGTAAATTTTCCACTATGCACTTTCGTTCGTTCATTTGGACCTCTTTATCCAATTTTGCAAATCTTGAGCCAAGTTCATGTTTCGATCCCAAAACGGTATGCCTCCCTTGAGCACCTTAAAGGCCTAACTATACTTCGTTCTCTCAGAGAACAAAGAACAAATTCTCGCGCGCTGCTTGGCTGTTGAACATACGTGGACCAATCAGCGCCCGAGAATTTGTTCTTTGTTCTTAGAGAGAACAAAGTATAGTTAGGCCTTAGAAGTTATTCGACCAAACAGATCCATGATTCGATTTACGCTACACGGATTGCTACCTCTTGAACCCAACTTGCACTCAAAAATTTCTTCCAACACAATTCCATCAAGGCGAGGTAAAAAGGGCTTATGAAAATGGATTAGATTACTAGAGTATGTACGTGTGTTCTTATTTCAGCTTCTCCCATGACATTTATGTTGTGCTCGAAGGCTAACTAATATGGCAAAGTCATACGGTTACGAGTTGAAATTTAAAGCTGCGATTTTATTTGTTTTCAAAACTTCCATTGTTTAACAATGTTGGCACCAACCGGTCAAAGGTGTCAAGTCTAGAATTTCACTCGTAAAACGTGGAAGCTTACATCTATCCTTGTCACCACCAGCAAGAACTTCTATTGACAACAGGTGCGGTAAAAATATCAAGAACGAAGCGACATAACAGTTGTCGACATCTGAGCTTTCTAACAAACTGTAAAATGTGTCATTAAGTGCCGCACCTTTTATAGGGTCTAAACATTGGCTGTCGGGTGATTTCTCAATGTCGTTTTAACGACCTGCCCCTGCCAAATGTGGTCGGTTCTGAGCACGGGTCTCGTCTCGTTACGGCTAATGAACGACCTTCAAGAGTTTTTGTTGTCTAAAACTTGCGAAGGTTTGGCACCTTCACTAATCCATATATGTATACGTAGCTACCTCTTATGCAATCCATTAATGATGGATTCCGCGGTACTTTTTACTCAGCAGGAGCCAAACCGTGCTTGATCGCTACACCAGACACTTGTGTTTGTCGTTCCTGCGGTTTTCCTGATTGTTGAATACCGTTATCATGGAATCGCACCACGTGCGAATTATCCTTCTCTCATTATTGTTTCTCAGTTAAAGGGCTCGGGACATAACCGAAGGAAGGGCGGCAGGGCATATTGGTATATATACCGTTGGAAAACATTCTGACAGCCTATGTTACACACAAGTTTTAAGCTCCTTGGAGATTCGCTATCTCTCGGTAGAGGGACTTTTCGTTCCAGAAAAAAGTGAATTTTTTCCCAACTTGGAACCACCGGTGCAGAAACCTCAAATGAGCTGCGGTTCACGAAACACGCGGACATAATTACAACAGCTTCTGGATAACTTGTCACCACAACTTCAGTCGCTCAAACCATTGCTTCACTCGGTGAGGGTGCGAAACGTTCCAAAAAATCGGCCACACTTTTCGAGAACACAAGTTTGTCCCTAAATTTTGAGGCCGTGATTTGCGCTGCAGAAATAGAAATGCAATGGGAAAATAGAGCACTGTCGAAAGTACCAGAAAATGAGGTTTTTAAATTTTGAAACTCCTGGCTAGCTCCGTGACAGGCCTAAAAATTCATTGAATTACCATTAAGCCAGATGGTTGCATTTATCGCCAGAATTGTGGCACAAAAAGGCCACAGATTGTATCGCATTCGCAACAAAAAATCGAGAGAAAAGTCTGGTTTAGCAACCTATCAAGGTCCGAAGACCCTAAAGTCTACAAATTTCTCGGGGCAGCCATAATAATCTGAATACGATATTCAACTATAAGTGCTCATTGTTGATAGCTATTGCAAATGTGATAGCTCCAAAGAATGTATCTCCAGAGTAGCTTTCGAACGATATATGACAAGCCCCAAAAAAATCTAACGCTTGGGAGCACATGTTAAAAAATGGCTTCTTTGCAGATTCTGGAATGAACCGTCACGTCACCGTGTGCAATTTCGGAATTTTGACCGTTTCTTGTCCATAGTATGAGATAGTATGGGCATGTCATACATCGTTCGATAGCTATTTCAGAGCTACATCGTTTGGTGCTATCAGATGTGAAGTAGTTCTTAATAGAAACGACTTATAGCCGAATATCCTATTCAGGTTTGCATGGCTGCAACAGTAGGTCCATCGTGTTTGAAGTCTTCAAAATCGTCTAGGTTGTTGGACTGTGCGTTTATCTGAAATTTTCCTTTCAAATGCGATGCAATACGTGGCCTATTTACATCACATTTCCGCCAGTGAATGCGACTATACAGTTTTGGGGCTATTTTTGGGTCTTTTTCGGCCTGTCACGCCGCTGCATAAGGGTTTCCAAATCTAAAAACGTTATTTTCCGGTACTTTCGACGAAGCTCTATTTTTCTGTTGCACTTTCATTTCTGGAACGCAAAGCGCGGCCTCAAAATTTAGGGACAAACTTGTGCTATAGAAAAATGTGGCCGATTTTTGGAACGTTTCGCACCCTCACCGAGTGAAGCAATGTTTTGAGCGACTGATGTTGTGATGATAAGTTATCCAAAAGCTTTTGTAATCCTATCCATGCGTTACTTGACGTCCAGCTGATTTGTGGTTTCTGCACCGGTCGTTCCAAGTTGTGAAAAAAATTCACTTTTTTCTGGAACGAAAAGTCGCTCCACCAAGAGATAGCGAATCTCCAAAAAGCTTAAAGCTTATGCGCTACATATGCTGTCAGAGTGCTTTCCAACGATGTATGACACTATGCTCTGCTGCCCTTCCTACGGTTATGTCCCGAGCCCTTTTTAATGCACGACGAAGAGCTCTACCTCGGTGACTTTTTTGACAATCAGGAATGGCTGTTGAAGAACAGCAGCTTGGAAGCAGGTTTGTATCTGTGAGTGTGTGGCCTAATGTTTGGTAGCAAGAGTTACGCCACAAATTTATTCGTGGTGCGGTAACACACAGAATCGCAATTACTTCAAACCTTTTTCAAACTCCACTCAAACGGAGGGGCGTGTACATTGCTGGGTTATTTATAACTGAGCGTCATCAATATTCTAAACCTGCGAAAAACACACACATCACATGCATAGGTAGCCAGAGTGCCCAGAGCCACCAGGGTTACCAGTGATCTCCAAAGCAGGTGATATTTTTGCACCCGATTTTCACAGGTGTCCTGCCTTACCAGACCCACGAGTACAACGAATCATACAGCATGGTGACAATGAAACTCACACTGAAACGTCAGTCGTTCTATTACGTGTTCAATCTGGTCATACCTGTTACGACGGTGGGTCCTGTTTTTATATTGCATCGCAGTTCACGATCTTAATGTCATTCATTGAGGGTAATCTTACCCAAAGATACCGCAACAAATAAACAGTGAGCGATCTAGTATGACACGCCACAACTCTGCGAGACCGGTCACATTTTGAGTTCGAGCTTGCAATCTTCATGATCATACCCATCCACCAGGCCATAATCAAGTTTGAGTGAACGGATCCAGGGACAAAGCTGGGGATAGATCAATTTTTATTCGGGCCCTAGCTTCTGATTGATTGGCGCCTTCGGGCAGCATAAAACCTGTTCCCTAGCTCCTAACGAACAGCGGTTACGCTGGTCAAATTCAGTGCGTCTATTCCATGACAAAAACGGTGCAAACGAAAGTTCAAAGTTAAAAAATTTCTGAGACAACACTTTGACCGGGTGCCACCGATCACTAAGCTTGATACCGAATCACTCAGTCGGGATGTGTACTTTCAGGTGTCGGTAGTGGCCGTTGTCGGTTTCCACGCCAAAATGACGTGCGACAGTCGCCGCACAGCCAAGTTCCGTCTCGGCATCATGACACTGTTGTCAATGGGTGTCATGTTGTTGATGGTTGTGGACGACATGCCAAAGTTTGCGCTCGAATCCATTCCGGGACAGACGGGCTCGTTTTCGGATGTGCCCTTATTGGGTGAGTTTTTTTTTTTTGGGGGGGGGGTGGGCCACAAAATGGAGGATTGGGCCACAAAATGAGCGTGGCAACTTGGCTGTAGTGCATTCGAAATCGAATAAGTAATTACTGAGCCTAGACAAACTTTACGTGATTAAGAGGGCATGCCAGGCGACCGACAGGCGCTATCGTTTTGATTCTTCCCCCCAGCGTGAGGTAGCCAAACCCACAACGTTCCAGTACCTCCTTGACAAAAAAATCGCTACGACTTGCTTAGGCCCGGCTTGCTTGTTTTGCTTTACACGGCGCCGATCTTCCCCGGCATGTTTTTCTACCACGATGGTGCTAGCACGATCCCCCAATCGCAAGTCCCGCAAGCTATTATTTATGACAGCTGCCAGTCCATCTAACACATGACCACGCAGAAATTGAGAACGACGTTATGCAGTTGAGTTGGGGCCAAATTCCACTAGCCATGTACCTGGCCGATACCTCGGGTACTGTCAGTTTGTTTGGTGAGTCTTAACACTTAAGAAAACCGACTTTCAAAAAGTCAGTCACCAATCACAATCTTTAGTCACCTTCGTTAAAACAGTACACCCTTTCACACCATTTCGAGTACACATCGCTCGCGTGCATATGGCTATTGGGTGGACACTCTGATGCAACTGCATGCGTTAAAGTTTCGGGGGCTTTTTATAAAACTTTTAGAATTTTTTCTGTCGATTATTTTGTCAGTCCATTCTGACGATTATGTTATGCAAAACTTCCTCAACACTTCAACCTCATTCAACCTATTCTCCATCAAGCGGAGTCTGGTACACCGCAGTGATCCTGAACGAGCCTTGCTCCCGAACTCAAATTATGCCTGGTTCCCATTTGTCACGTCACTTATAATCTGTGGCAAATTATGTATATGTAAATATAAAAAACTGAAATCTTTGTTTTTCAGGTCTGCTCTACATCTTCCTGATCACGTTGATCAGCGTCAGCACGTGTTCATCGCAGCTGTTCGTCGTGCTCGAGGGCTACGCGTTCAGACATCCGGGCAAAAAGGGCATTCCGTTGATTCTGAGATGGCTCGATTTCGAAATATGGCCAACGCCGACGTCGCGTGATGCCGCTAGGAATAAACGGCTCTATGAGGTTCGTGCAGAGTAACCATGAATGTCTTCAGCATCACAGTTGTGCAGCGCATTGTTGGTTATCCGGTTCGACCCGGTTTACAGAAAGGCGATATAACCAGGCCACAATCAGTGCGAGTTCACCAAGTGATTTCAAAAACATCTGCATGATGGTTTACGTTTGAGCAAATGGGAGGGGCTAGGCCACTGTAGCCCCTTGAGATCCGCTGTGCGACCCATGATGTTTCATTGCAGAACGAGGAGCTGGCAGCAACTAACCTCCTGAGCACGACCACCGACATTGATCAACAGCATCCTCTCTTGGACGACAAGGTCAACGGAGGGGTCGACGTCGCGATGAAAACTTTCGGTAGCTCGGATAACCCGAATCCGACGACCAACGAACTGATTCGTGACCTCCGCCTGGTGCTGCAGTCCGTCTGTCAACAACTAAAACTGACCGCTCAACAATTGGAGCGCAGTCAGACACAAGCATTGCCCCCGCATTGGGAGCGGGTTATATCGCATGTTGAGGCCATTTCGTTGACGTTCTTTCTTGGCAGCGTAATTGGCGCACTGGTGTTGTTTTATGTGGGCGAAATGGTTTACTGATGTTTAACAGACATATTATGTATGTATACATAGATTAGTGGCTGCTGGGTTATTGCAGTCGTTGGCTGGTGTTTCTAAAGCTGTCATTTTCGTTCATAATTCATTCATTGTACTGTACTACAGCAAAACTGAAGCAGTATTGCGCACACTGTTGTGCACAACAGCGCGTGAGAAAAAAAGGTAGTTTTCCCTAGCCGCAGAATCGGTCCAGGTTCAATAAACTGTTAAATTGTTTAGCTGCTTGTTCATATTATTTTGTGATCTTATTCTTTTTTTGCCCTTGGAAAATTTGCACATTGTTGTGGAGGTGTATTTTTTCTAGAATATGTAGTACTGCAGTCAATAACGACCACTGATGTTCCCACTTTGAGACCATTATTATTTTGCGTGTTGTCGTATGTTTTTTCACAGATAAAGGCCATCGAATAACATATTGATGCTCCGTCTTGGGAAGCACTGGGGTTTGTCTCATCTGTAAAAATGATGAAAACAACAAAACCATAATCGTGTTATTGCCATTCTTCGAGATACAAAAGTGACATCATTTTTGCAGAAACGTAATCTTGCAATTAATTATGGATCCGCAGTTAGAATGAGAATTAACGCAAGTAACTATTTCTGCAACGTCTATACGACAATTGTACAGCATGCGGGTGTACAGTATAATAATTAGTAATTAAACATGCAACTTCTTTCGTCATATTGCTGCATGATGATTAATGGTGCAACGACCTTAAAATTCGTGTCACACACAATGTTGCAATGCAGGAGACACCGTAAAACTTTGGACACCTTGCCCACACACACTACGTGTTCATTGAAACAAGGTGTCCAAACCAGGGTTGGGCAAAAAAAACGACGGCGTTTTTTCTTAAAAAAACGACGTTTTTTTGAAAAAAAAAACGCCTGGGTCGTTTTTCGTTTTTTTTAAATCCTGAATTTCCTTGATTTTCCCTGATTTTTCAGGGAAAGTACTCTGACTATCAAGGAAAATCAAATTTTTGTCCTTTTTTTTTTCAAAAAATTTTCGACCAATTTTTACTTTGTCGAGATACGTCGATATACGGAGTTTGACTTTCAGTGCTGACCCCGGCCAAAGTTGGTCCCATGATGCGGGTCTGATATGGGATCTTAGCAACTCGCTAGAAAAGGGTTGAAACCCGTTTATTTTGCCTCAGAACACATAGAATTACTTCATTTAACCATGTTTTCTTCCCAACATGAGCGTTTTCCAATTTTTTTGGGGGCATATTTTGGTCATCTGGGCGTTTTAAAAAAAAACGTTTTTTTTAAAAACGTTTTTTTAAAAAAACGATTTTTTGAAAAAAATGTTTTTTGCCCAACCCTGGTCCAAACCTGTTTTATTGTCCACTTTATTTCGTCGTCACCCACACCAAAAGCAAGACACGTTGTTGCAAAGGCGGGCATGATGGTGCTGAGGAAGATCATTTCTCGACACCAGGATTGTTGCATTTGGTTGCAAATAGAGGAAAACTAATCCATCTCTTTGGCATGGGATCCAGATAATACCAGTTTTTCCTGGTATCGCTGTGCACTTGGTGATATGTTCCTTGGTTCAAATTCGATTGTAATCAACAACTGAAGGGTGTCAAAATCGAACGCGCGAACAGAACTTTTCGTCAGCGATACAGTTCGTTTGTCTGACGCAAACATCTATAGCAGCGGATCATTCTAGGTTAGTTTTGTGGCTTTGCTTGATAGTTTAATTTGCAAGTTTAGTTTGCATAAGTTTAGTTTAATTTTCGTGTTTCTTGTTTTTGTGTACAGCAATGTAACACATTGATGCTGCATGCCCCAGAGCTTGAGATACGAATATGCGTAGGTACATACTTATGTACATGAATGTGCACAGGACATAATAAAACGAGTGGGCTTGGTTTAGATTGGTTTTATTCTGATCGGTGTAGTGCATAATTTGGTTGGGCTGTTTGTTTGAAACTGTATGTTGTCGACCAGTTTGACTGCGCGTGGCGTCACTGTTGTCAGATTTTGGACTGTCGTTGCTGCTGTCTGAGAGCGTTGTTGGTTGTCGACCGATAACCTCAAATACATATACCGCGCAGCCCTGGCCATCCGGGTGCAGTCGATAAGTAGACACCAGACTCGTGGTTGCAGTAATCAAGGGAGGCCAAGTTAACAAGATATCCTCATTCAACGACACATTCTGAGCTTTGTAACTCTAACGTCGTCGATAATCGTCCCAAACGTACATATAAGTACCCGCTTGAAGCTGGTATCGTACAACGCAAGTCAGACTATGCCAAGTGTAGAGTCGACGACATAGTAAAAAACGTGTGGTTCGGAAGACACGAAATAGGGAAAATGTGACCGCTTGCCATACGGCACGATATCAGAGCGCAAGAACGTAGGCGTTAGACTGAGTGGACGGCAACGGTACGCAGATGCGTTTGGGCGATCTTTTATGACGGCTTGCGCTAAAGAGTAGGCCGTGGACTGTTACCGTAAACCACGCAACACCTTTTCACTGGTTGTGATGCAGATCCCTATTCGGAATTTGTTTATGCTATACAGCAGCTAAACACAAGAGAAGTGAAGTAAATAAACAAACAACAATCACAAACGCGTTAAAAAATTAAATCAAACATTTAATTATTTTTGTAAACCGATGTTCATCAATACTTCACCCATTTCGACCCCTGGTGTCGAGCCCTGAAAAGTGTTCAAACTGTTGTCGTTACATGAGTCCTGTAAGGCTGCTTCACAATCACAATCCTGTTCGAAAACAGCGTGCGCATCGGTCCGGGGACATCGTCGCGCGTTTTGATTTGGTCGCGCGTATTTTCAACTAGCTTGGGTTTAAGCTAAGGCTTAGACTTAGGCTTATGATTGGGCTTAGGCTTAGGCTTAGGCCTACACTTCGGCTTAGGCTTAGGCTTCCAGCTTTACCTAACAGCCAGATATGTTGTAATTCACAAAACGCGCGACCATGTGACAAAGAGCGACGATGTCTCACAACCTGCGCATCAATATATGAAAGCAACCTAAGATTAAGAACTACAGATCACCCTTGGTACTTTGACGTGCAGTTGGAGATGGGTTTGCTACTGAAATTTTTCGCGCTTTGCGCTGTGCTCAGAACGAGTACGAAACCGATTTTTTACTATTTTTACAAAGCGAGCAAAAATCACAGGAGCAAGTCTATCTCGACCAACAAACCCTTCAACGTAATCCATCCCTTGGAACATGCCGCATAACGCCTCTTGTGGGGGACAATCCCGTTGGTTGGGACAATAGGGCTTGATCTCGGTGCACTTTGGAAGCTCAGGCGGACACTTGGTATTGTGGCAGGACTTGCCACCGTATGTTGACCATGACACTTGGCTGCACGATATCAACATCTGAACTGGTGTTCACGTGCTGGTGACTTGAAAAGTCTGATTTGAAAGTACTGTACATAGAATATCGCCCGTACCGGACACTCACCATAACTGTGAAAATCGAGACGGTCATTGCAGCAATTCTCTCTTGTTCCCGTCAAGAAATGCTTTCGGAAAGCTTGGCAACTGCAAGTATTTGCGAAAAACTTTCTAACCGTTTGCGGAGCCAATCGACTTACATATTTCAGAAGTGTCAGTGTCTACTGACCTAGTTTTGAACAGCTCCACGTGGTAATCTGCTGTTTGTTGCTTGAACAATTTCATAAGCCATTGACTATATGACGTTAAAACACATACAGCATATAGCTACAGCATCTTGTGAGCAATCAAATCGAAGAAACAAATGGACAAGATGAAGGAGTAGCAATCTGGTTAATGACACGTGAAATTGAACAAACAACGAAGCGCACACCGTAAGCACAACGGTACCTTAGCGGTAAACGTAGTTAAAGGCAGTAAGTAATTGACGTGAATTAAGTGTAAAGCGCAGGAGGCTCCAATATTTTCACCAATATGGATACAATCTCTCTTAAAGTTAGCTATGAGGGGGTCGGCATTTTTAAACAATACCCGTATTTGCCCCGTGTGGCCATGGCAAGGCTTGTTCAAAAGCACAGCTCAAATTAGTTGGCTAAAACATGTTAAGGATGAACGTGAACAATAATGGTTACTGTATGTTACAAAACAAGTCGTTTTGTAGTGTTTTTTTTTGAAATATGGAAACATGAATCGACTGGCTTGTTTGGTCAGCTGGGCTTAGCGTTATGCTTACTGGCTGTGACAAACGCACGGCAAAACGCACACGTGTTCAAGTTGTGAAAAAATGGTTGAACAGAATATAGAAGAAATGAACTCTGACACAATTTCCATCATTTCATCTTCAACCCATCGCAATTTTGTCACAGCAGCAATGCCATCAATAAGGCACTTCAAGCCGTTGACGTCAATATCGCTTGGACTACTAGTACTTCTCGGTGCTGCACTGCTCGTTGCAACAGTGTTTGTGGCTTCAAACAGTCGATATATGTGTTCATGTAGCGACGACGTTAATGAGCGTCCAAAGACTGGGTCCATCGGACCGTCCTCCGTTGAAACTCGTGATTCAGGAAAAATTCAGTTGTTTCACAGCGCTGAGTCAGTGAACTGGGTGAGACGACATCTACAGCCACCAAGTAAAAAGCCGTACAACATACCACCATATAGCAAACCTGTCAACACTTATCGTCCTGATTTCGGGTTACCAGCCGATTATATTGATTACTCGCAATATGGCCAAGCTGCTGCAATGGCTGTTTACCATTTCAAGCATAAGCGGAACGGCCGATTTCTGGAAGTGAGCTAATAGCCGTTGCACGTGACGTGACAAAGTAACGTTGGCATAGTAAGTTTCTAATTTCGTTGCCTCATGCATTTTTACAGCCATGCATTTTTACGGACGCAGGAAAACTCACATTCGAAGTCGAGGCAGGCAACAAGCTCGACACACAGTCAACAAGCCACGCAGCGGACACACGTATAGTCCGTCCACCAGCTCATGGCACTTCGTGTTGCTGCTGGCCGACTTGTTCCCTTCCTCCACGTTCTAATGAAAGAGAAATTGAGTTTCCGAAAAAAATTATTTTTGCTCCTCAATTGCTGTCTTTATGAAATCGACGTGTTTTATAGATTTTAATTTAATTTAATTTTAAATTTGATCGAATTCAATCGTTTTCGACACATTTTATTATTTTTTTTTAGTTTTTTTTGCAAAATCGCTCACACTCAATTTCTCTTTCACTAGAACGTGGAGGAAGGAACCAAACCAGCCAGCAGCAACACAAAGTGCCATGAGCTGGTGGACGGACTATATGTACATATGACTGAAACATTCGAACGCCCTCGAGCCAGCTGCGTGGCTTGTTGACTGTGTGTTAGCTTGTTGCCAGCCTCGACTTCGAACGGGAGTTTCCCTACGTCTGTAAAAATACATGAGGCAGTGTGAAATTAGAAACTTTGTATTCACACGAAATTTCACCAAACCAAACAATTTTCCACAGGTGGGAGCGCACGATGGTCACTCACTGTCGAATACACTGCTGTTTGAGCAGTTCTACGGTTGGGAAGGTCTACTGATTGAGCCTAACAAGGAGTTGTACACGAAGCTCATCTCCCTCAATCGTAAAGCATACACTCTCAATGTTGGTCTTTTAACATGACTTGCACCAGAACAATAATTCTCGTGAACACTCATTCTGTTCAAATTTAAAAAAAACTTTTAGGCCTGCACTGGTTTCTACTTCCACCCAACCGACATACGCATCGAGGAATTCGAGTGCACCGCAGTGCCAATGAGTGCCATTTTCGAAGCACTTCCATGGACGGAATGGGATTATTTTAGTCTGGATCTTGAAGCCGCTGAGCCCAGTCTGCTCATGTCAATACCGGTTGGCAAGTTATTGCACGGCTGATTGCTTTAATACCTGCTTGAGCACAATATACATACATGTACATAGTTTAGTTTTGTGTTCTGCCTTTGCCCATATCATCTACAGTTGTACCAATGTTTTCTAGTGGCATTCGATCAAAGTGGACTATATTCAAGTTGAGTGCAATTCGTGTGATCCGGAGCACATAAATGGTCCGTCGCCGGACGCCGTTCCTGTCGATCACGACAAGCGATTTTTCTTGAAGGAATTCATGGCCGTTATCGGTTTCGACGAGGTGGATCAGTTCTGGAGCTATTATCACTTCCCGAAACTGGACCGAAATGTGACGAGATTGATTGATCTGGTGTACAAACGTCGTGGTTTGTGATCACTGATTACTAGACGTACGCAATTTTGGGAATGGCACACGTTGACTGAAATCTAGCGACGATCACTGTCATTCAAACAAAGCTACTGTGTGATATCATTTAGTTATTCAAACTCAGCTATTTTTCTCTCGTTTTGGCGGCACAGAAACTGGGGAAGAGGTGTAGCAAAAGCATAATTGCATGGGAAAAACCTGACCAGCTTTCAGGTGAGCACTGCATTTTCTGTCGTGGCACTGATTTGTAGAAAAACACGTGCACCCGCTCAACGTTTCGTCCTGTTTATCTCTTGACGTCACAAGGACAGCATAGTGAAACAACTAACGAGATTTCAAGCTGGCCTTCAAGTTGGCGTCATTGTCAAAACATAGCTTGATTCACACAACTTTCAACATGGTCGAAAAGAATCTATTAGCTTGTTTCACTAGATACGCTCCCGCATATGTAACAAACTTGATTGGCTACACACACGCTGCTACGTGTGAGTTACTACAGGAGCTTGCTGTTTGTTATGAGCAGTTACCGCACTTTGCTCTCTCAAAGTGCCTCAAGGCATCTGACTGAAAACAGGCTTATTTCATCGACTGTAGAAGCAACGAGCCCAATCACAAAGCAGTCAAATAATCAACCGATCAATGACACGCACACAATATCTCAAAGTGTCAATGACATTATAGTCCCAACCAGCTGCAGCGCTTTTCGCCTTGAGAGTCAACAGGTTCGAATCGATCCATCAGCTGTTCTCTCCGAACTGCAACTGCGGTCGGCGTTTCAGCCAGCGATTCCAACAGTCGGCATGCGGCAATTCATTGGTGCTGGTGGGTGGCGGTTGAATGTACGTACGGCGTGAGCGACCGTGTCCATTGTAGACTGATGTCGGGTACAAAATTGACTTTTGTCCGGAATTGACCAGTTGTGAGGGGTTGTACTGAAGGTGGATTGAGATTGAGTTGATCACTGTCCAGCGCAGCTGTCCTCCCCGTTGACGAAACGGTTGGTGCATGACAGCGACGAATGCAGTTGGTTGCCAGTCAACGATATTCGACGTGATTTAAACTCTCCAGGGGTATTGTGCAGGTCCGATAGTTGCAGCTGGATGCTATGTAGGTAGATGCCAGTTTGGACTTTTAATCCGAAGACGGCGGGTTCGTCTCCCGCAGGGGATGCCACGTAGAAAAACATGTGTATTGAAAAAACACCTCACGTTTCGTACGGTTTATCTCTTGACGTTACTGGGACAGCATAGTGAAACAACTAACGAGAGTAGAGAAATTCAAGCTTTATATTCTGATTGTAAAGTTCAGCGGTGCGCGCACCAATATTTCAAGCTGACGTCATAGTTAAAACATGCTTGATTCAGGCAATTTTCAATATGGTCGAGAAGAATCTTTTAGCTGGCTTCACCAGCTACATGATTTTTACGGTCGAATCTCGATAACTTGCTTCACTCAGCCTTGAAAACATAGACATAAACAGGTGGCATTTGTGACCACAATGTTTGGTAAAGTATGGCTAACGGCTAAAGGAACCAAATGACGGGGGAAAGCGTTACGTAGGTTTATACAACCCCTTATTATACATTCACCGATTCGTACTTTCACTCAGAGCTTATCACTGGAATGGTTCTTTGTCTTGGCTAATCCACAGTCTGTGTCTTTTACAGTCGCTAAAAGTTTATACTGCCGTCAACTTTCAAACCCACCTTTCTCGAGAAACTGCCCTAAAGCGTTGGTTCTTTTTCTTTGACAAAGGAATAATGACGTATATTTTAAAGGTTTCGGTTTCAGAAAATTTCAATTCTTCCGTTGGCTTGGGTTGACCCGATCGCGATGAGAGTTTCAACAAAACTGACGCGACTGAAATGGCCCGCTGTACTGGAAGCGATATGGCTGTTCTTCCGAGTCTACGCCACGTGGTTCGAGGAAGTTGGCAATTCGACTAGCTTGGTCGAGTGGGAGTCACTTTATGAACGTGCACGGCAGTCGCAGTTATTTGCGAATATGAATTCAACGACCCAAAGGTGTTGTTATGCTCTAGCAGAATTTGTTAATCCATGTCGCTGGGAAAAACATTAGAAATAGACTCAACAGAATATTACGTACCTTCGGATTCTGTTTCGGGACTCCTGTTCGGTGCTCAGTGGTGTCGTTCGGAACTCGAAATTTTCCCAGCCCAGCCCAATTTTCGGGAAGTTTCCCATATACATACCCCAAAAATCAAAAATTTCCCATACCAGGGGGTTTCTCCACAAATTCAAAAATTTCCCATACCCAAGAGCTTTCTGAAAAAATGACCCCACAAATCTTTCGTTTCTTACGGCAGCAAGCGATTTTTGACATTTTCAGGCGAGAAAATGGTCAATTTTGGTACTTCTCGATGTCAAAAATTCATTGCTCAGTGGTTCTTGTTCCAAAAGTGAAAAATTTCCCATACCCCATATCCTCGGTCGATTTCCCATACCCCATACCAGGGGGTAACCCCCCCCCCTAACTACACCACTGCTCCTCCAGGCTGACCAGGAATGTGCAAATTTACAACAAAGTTGTAAATGTTGCAGAAAGGTGGCAAAACACTCACACCTGCACCAGCGACCATTCAGTTGCGTAGTTTACATCAGAGCCGATCCACACGACTTCGGATTCCGACAGGCAATTAGGAGCACGTGGATGCCATTCGCAAAACAACGTGGATTTCACGTATTCTTCGTTGTGGGCTGGACAAAAACTTGGACGAACTCCGAGTCCATGTTGAAAGAAGCAGCTAGATATGGGGACATGGTGATCGCAGCCGGGATGATTGACTCTTGGGAGGAGATTAGCGCCAAAACATTGGCCTGTTTTGACCACTTTCACGACTATTCAAAGGATATCCCTGGAAAAGTTTATGTGATAACAGCGAACGTAGAAACGATCATGTATCCGGACTCGATCATTCAACTGTTGGATTCAATATACGACTTAGACAACTATCATGGCATTTATGGCCAGTGCATGTATCACGATACTTCGCTGACAGTGCTGGAATCGTGGCAGAAAATCTTTCTACCTCACGTTGTCAATGAGTTGGTTTTTTCATCACTGTGCTTTTCTCTTGATACATTCCGAGATTTCTAAAAACACTTTTTAGTGTTAAGCGGGTTACGTCCTATTTTAACGAACGAACTAGTGAGTTTTTCTGGTGCCATGGCTACGCCATAATCTACGAACAACAATCCGCAGCTACTTTGCGCAGCTTGGGAAGAACGTTTTCTAACCAACGGTTAAAAATCATGATTGAAGACATGTTGTTTTCGGGAGCTGTGCCGTTGATGCAGAAAATGCCAAT
Source organism: Rhynchonema sp. JSB1_4 (assembly GCA_030248065.1). Lineage (NCBI taxonomy): Eukaryota > Metazoa > Nematoda > Chromadorea > Monhysterida > Xyalidae > Rhynchonema > Rhynchonema sp. JSB1_4. The sequence goes on from JASAMV010008511.1 coordinate 16,600, forward strand.
CCACTCGACGCCTTGCTTTGTGTACAACGCTCATAATGGTTTCGCGAATTGTCGAAATATGAACTGCTGTTTTGTTCATCTGCCCTACAGTACCCATGAGCTGGTGATGCAGTGGGCGATATTCAACCGACACGCCACATTTCGACTAAGTCATGGTCATTATGTGTAATTATTAATACGTTCAAAAATGCACTGGAAATTAGAGATTACTTTGGGAAGAACGAACAAGTCATTAAAATACAATTAAGAAAGAGGTTTCCTTGGTGCAACACATTGCGCACTAACGTGAATTCCCGCGCAAACGGATGAGAATCAGCATCAAGTATTATACTTACATACTACACACATTGGTGAGAAGTTCGCATCGTTAGGGTCCATAGCGTTATGGTCCACCCCTCAGTGGGGTCCATAGCATTACGCCCACCAGGTAAAGGTGTAGCATTAGGGTCCTGTGATCATACGGTCCGCAGGCTCAACCCCGTAAAAGCCGCGTTCGTCCTTGTATCGGTGACTAAAAATACGCTTCGGTGCTTAAAGCTTAAAATCACAGTAGGAATGTGGGTCAAAGCCCGCCAGCCCGCGAATGCTTGCCTGTGGAAAGTGCGCAGCGACAATCCTGCCGCATTCTGGGTTGGGTGGGTTGCAGCAAGCAACGATAGAGATCGCTAGCTAGGACCGGGATCGGGATCGGGACTAACTCCATAAATTTTGGGATCGGAATTCGGGATCGGGATTGGAAAATCTTCGGGATCGGGATTAGCCAAAAGTTCGGGATCGGGATCTGAGCAAACCACGTATAAGAACAGACGATTTTGCGGCTCTTTTTTAAATTTTATTGCTCGAAATCAGTTGAAAGCCCTTTGTTGAACTGATGCAGAAAAAGAGATGATTTTTAGTCACCATACAATGATGAAAAAATAAGCTTTTTGAGTGCAAAATAACGAAAAAACTAACGGATTGTGGGAATTGTCCCGAACAGTTTCGGGATCGGGATCGGGATTAGAGTTCGGGATCGGAATTTATTTTACAATTTTCGGGATTGGGATTCGGGATCGGGATCCAAAAGCCCTTCATGATCGGGATCGGGGCCGTAAATGGTTCACCGATAAGTTGACCGTGACCATCAATCATGAAACAGTTTATTTAACAAGGTTATTCTAGCAAAATGTGAATAACATTCGATGATACACTAAACCCTCATACAAGACCTCGATATTTGATGCAGAACAAAATGATGATTTCCGATCTAATTATTTCGGCGTTTCTTGTGCTAACGTCTATCGGATGCGTACTGCAAGTCGTACGTGACCGACTTCCATCAGAAACTGAACCAGTTCACCGGCTACCTACCGAGTGACAGATTCAAGCTACAAAGCGCCGTTCGGCTGGCCCGTTATCTGGCGTTCAATTCTCAATATTTCGATTCCCCAACCATAGCAGATGACGCTCTTCCCGAGCAGCTGGGACAAAATGTTTTCGACGGGGTTGTCAACGTTCTCGGTAAGCTATGTAGCTGTAATGTTGCAAAAAATTTACTTTTGTACTTTAACTGAGATTTAGCTGTGTGCTTTCTCTGAAGACGCGAATAACCGATTGCTCGTTGGTCCACCGCAATCGCGCGAAACGTTGGGCCTGGTGCTCGAACAAATGGGTCTGCGACGGGGTGTAGAAATTGGCGTCTGGACCGGCGTGTTCGCTCGAATTTTGTTGTCCCAATGGAAATCGTGCTTATATTACGGATTAATCGACATCCAAATACAGCCAGGCTTGCTTTCAAACCTGAAGCACCTCGAAAACATCACGGATTATATTGAGAAACCAAGCGCTATGGCCGCAGCAAAATATGTCAATGGTTAAGAATCGATTGGTTCCTTCTCACTGGGTGTCAGTTTGTGACAGGAAATGGACAGTTTGACAACAACAAGAAAAGTATTTCAGAATCACTCGACTTCGTGTACATTGACGCAATGCACGATTACTGTGCGGTGTTGGAAGACATGCAAGTCTGGTGGCCGAAAGTGGGAAGATACGGCTTGCTTGCTGGTATGTTTCTGAAAAAGAAGAAATGTTGTAAAGCGATCAAACAGCAATCAATCGTATTTTTTGGTCTGGTTATCCACCAATTTTAGCTGCACTTCAAACAAATTTTTGGATTTCTCGAACGAAACGGCAATAAAATAATTCATGGACGCAATTATAAACAGGTCATGACTTCATGCGAGCTGGTGAACTTGGAAACAGATTTGCAGCAGTGTGCAATGGTGTAAATAAACCAGATGCGGTCAAAAGCGCTGTTCTGGACTTTGCCCGAATGCACAATCAAACAGTATTCGTCATCATGTACAAACATCATGAAGTTGGAGGCGCTACCTCTTGGGTTATTCAAAAGAGATGACCAACCGAAGATATTAATGGAATCCTAATGTGAACATAGTTTTAAGACCTAACTATACTTCTTTCTCTCAGAGAACAAAGAACAAATTCTCGCGCGCTGATTTGTCCACGTATGTTCAACAGCCAATCAGCGCGCGAGAATTTGTTCTTTGTTCTCTGAGAGAACGAAGTATAGTTAGGCCTTTAGCATTATGTATCTTTGGACAAAATCTCTTTGCGTTTTTAAAATGGGTTGTTCGCAACATTTAATTAATGCGCTTGCCCGAACAGGTGCCTTTGTTCGCTAACAAACACTTTTCCCTTTGATCGGCTGTTCTGTAGTTGCCTGCAGCATTGCGTTGCATTGTGAATTCGGCCTTTGTGTGTTAAAGTATACTCTGGCAATTCTTTTGGGAGAAACTTTTCAACCGCGTTGCCTGATCCGTAAAGCGTATTATGCGTGCACTGGCTGCGGAAGTCACGTGACCGCTATAGCCAGTGCACGCACCATGCGCTTTACGGATCAGGCAACGCGTTTGAAAAGTTTCTCTCAAAAGAATTGTCAGAGTATACGTGAAACTACACTCCTCAGTGTTTCCAAGTGTAAAGGTGGAGTTATACTTGTCCTCATGTGGACAAATGGGTTTGAGGACATTTGTCTACACAAGAGGACATTTGGACAGTGTGGGTCGTGTAGACAACCCATACTGTCCAAAAGTGTCCGTTTTGTCCACAAGCGAACCCATATCAAAATTGAAGAAAGAGAAAAAGCACAATTTTGCTGAAACAGCTTGCGACTGAAAAAAAGCAAGCTATCAAATCAATTAAAGTTTCTGGATCACCGAATCAACAAACTGAATCTAGAATTAAAAGTCAACGCACAGCAAAAGCTAGTAAACTGAAAAAGAAATATTTTGGGGGCTTACCCCCCCCCCCCCGCAAGAAACGTCACTGCCCATCAACTCTTGTCAGTGTTGAGCATATTGCTCCAATTACATCCTGATGGAGTTGATGTGTTGTGCTAATTCTTGCCTTCGATCTCGCTAATTATTCCGTGATTATGATATTCTGCTGAACATAATTATTCCCAAGAAAAGGTCGGTCTTTTGTTTTTTACTACAATCAACACACCCACAGGGTTTCGGGTGGTGGGCATTTTAGTCAGGCACGTCTCTGGGGACCCGACCAATTCTGGCCCAATCAACCGGGCCCGATCACCTGAAACCCGATCAACCAGGGCCCAGTCATCGGGGGCACCACACCAAATGAACTTTAGGCCTAGGCTTAGGCGGCTTGAGGTTAAGCTTATGCTTGGGGTGATCTGACTCCTGTTGATCGGGCCCCACCTAATAGACCAGATTTTGATGCCACTACACTTGCAGGAGAACCTAGCACTTACAGGGGTCTCAGGCGGGCCGGATCAGGCGGGCGGACCCGGCCCGGCCCGGCCCGACTTTCCCAAAGGTGAGACCGGCCCGGACTGAACTTAATTTTTATGGTAATCTTCTGAGGCTAAATTTTTGTTTCAAGATAACAGTTTTGTGACAAACGTTGCGGCGTAGGACGCCACTGATCAATTTTACGTCGAAATTGCGAGGAATTTGGGACTTTTAAACCAGAAACAGTTCTTTTTCACCACTTTTGGTTACGCCGGGCCTATTCGGGCAGGCCATCTCTGTCCTATCTTCCACATTTCCGGCCCGGCCCGACCGAGACAGCTCCATTAAGGCCTCTGGATGTGTCCCGATCCCGCACCAACTCACGGGGTCAGGGTGGTGTGCTTTCATTTGTTTTTGTTTCACTTTTGCGATTTGCGTGTGATTCAAGACTTGTTTTGGGCTCTGGCACTTCCAACAAGTTGATATAAACGCACAAAGTTGCGTGGAAGGCGAGAAATCCCCATATTTCAAAGTTGTCCACAGGCCAAAAGTTCAAATTTTTGAACTCTGATCATGAGGACACTTTTGGACAGCTCGTGTGGACAAATGTCCGCATGAGATTGTCCACATAGTGAGTTATACTTGTCCTCATCCAAGTATAACTCATCAAGAGGACAATTTGTCCAAAACTGTCCGCAAGCGTGTCCACAAGACCCAGTATGGACAAGTATAACTCCACCTTAAGTGTACGTTTGACAGTACACTGAAGGTGTGAACAGCACACGACTACAGAGTGCGCAAGTTAGGCAGGTGAACTTCTTTCTGACCACCCTGTAATCTTCGCATTGCTCACACACGGATGCATGAAAAATATTGCGAATCCAAATTCCCATCGGGTAGAGACACATTTTTTGCTGTGACGTTTTCAGTTTTGAACACGCCGCACCGAGACCGGGTCGCGAGTTTTGCCAGGTACGTGAACTTATTTCTTCAACAAATCACGTGAACAATCTGTCTACCAAACCGCACAATACAATTTGCTGACGTCGTTGACAAACCGGTTTGGTATCTGTCAGGGAGAAGAAAAAATGTCATGTTTGCGATTTTCGTGTGCTTATGTCCTGTCCCACTCAGACTCACCTGTTGTGTTTACATTGAAGTGCTGTGTGCGTTAAAGGGCAGAGGTTCAGCACCGCAGTGGTTCTTAGAACAGGACCGTGTACAGGCCCACCAAACCGGACTGAGCCAAATAAATGGTTTAGACTTTATAATATTTCTACTAAGTGAAAAACAACCTGTTAAGGAAACACAGCCAAGCCTGTTGCACTTGGTATGAATATGAACGATGTAACCCAATGCAAAAAGCCTGGCGTACAAACACTGGTTTTTATTCATGTATACTTTTAACAGAATGCGTTTTCTGGCTTCTGTGTCTAACCGTGTTGCATGTGCCTTGTTGGATTCTGCTTTGTATATTTTCGAATGCTATGTGTGTCTCCTGCCCTAAGCGCACGTTGTTCTCCGACATATCGGAGAACAAATTCTCGCGCGACAGCCAGCCAGTGAGTGAGAATTTGTTCTCTGTTCTCTTAAGAGAACGAAGTGCATTGGCCCAGGGGCATTGACCCAAACACCGGGTGTCCGGCGTCGGTCGGAGTTTTTTTCTGGCAGTGCCTCATATACACATGATAGGTATCATGTATGTAGGTCACGTCTGGACGTTTTTCCGCTGAAAAATGTCTCATATAAACAGACAACAGGCATCATAAGCAGCTTCGCTACCAGCTGCTGATAAGACATCAGTAACAGATGACGAGAACGTTGATTCGGTAATATTTGCGCGTTGAACATAAATAAGCTATAAGCACCAAACGGCCTCATGTAAAAAAAGACCTCTTTGGCATAACCAAGCATTGTCATCAATCTTCTCCTCCACAGATCGCATTGTTTGAGCGCCGAAATCATCACAAAGTGAGTGAAGTACATCAGCATGCCAGTCAAATTGCACTATTTCGATGCTCGAGGTGCAGCCGAGCCGATTCGATTGTTGTTCGCATTCGCCAACCATCCGTACGAGGACGTTCGGTATCAACTGCAAAATGATGAGAACTGGGCAAAGTTCAAAACACGTTCGTTGCGCTTGTCATTCCCGTTCATTTCATTGACATGTTGCGGAAGGGTGCTAACCCGCACGCTCCCCGACTCACAAATTGCTGCCGGAATGTTGCCCTCAGCCAACTCGGAGCTGATAGAACTTTTTTAACAGCACCAATTAAATCCCCCGGGGAACTGGTGCCGCAGGGAATTCTGAAAACCAAACATACATAACGCTGATCGCTTTATATAAGCAATTCGGTGAACGGGCTGCTGCTCCTGCAATAGATTGTGCCTTCGTATTGCTTTCACAGACGGACAGTGCACCGGCTCATCGTCAATGCGGTCGCATATCCACGTGCGACTTTACATACATAGGTCTGGGCAATTCTGATTGTTCTCGTAAACCATCACTTGCTGCCCAGAAAGGTCTGGCCGACTACCAAGTTCATTATCATCCCCATAACTTTCCAGAAACACCATTCTGTGCGTTGCCCGTCTTGGAGAACACCGACCTCAATGTCAAACTGGCTCAGACCAGCACTATTTTGCGCATGGTTGGACAGAAGTGTGGTGAGTGATGTGTTTTAATGACGAGCTTGCTAATGTTTCACAAATCGTATGTGCATCCGAGGCCCAGTCACATGATCGGATCCCATCCAAGTTCCGTCATCATAAAGAAGGCCCTATCCCCCTCCATCCACATCCACATTATTTGAATTGAAACATCAGGTCTGGCGGGCAGTGAGAGCGACCACTGCGAGCGTGCGATGATTGACATGTACACCACTGGCATCATAGAGGACTGGCGACCAAAGTTCATCGGTGCCTTGATGTCGGTGATGCAGAAGGGAAAAGATGCGCCCGAAACGGTACAGTTTTGCCAAATTTATTTTCTTAGCTTTACGTATAGCTATAGGGAACATTTTTTTAAAATTAATAAATGTAAATCGTTTTTCGAGCGACGTTAGTCGTTTCAGAAAGCTGCGATCAAGGAAGCGCTCGAGAAATTGAAGCCGAACATGGAATGCTACAATAAGCGACTGGCTGACTGCGGCACGGGATTTGTGGTTGGATCAAAGGTTAATCCGCGAGTCAAGTGGTAAATTGTGGGTCAACAAGCAAAACATATCACTTGTGAATGGAACCCGGATTCTCAAAACGCGAACGTGTTTTGATCCCTTTCTGCTGTTCATTTTTGCCATCACCTCTCAAGCAGCACCTTCACCGAGTGTGAACTTTTTGCATTTCCGTTCTCTTCAGAAATGCAACATTATGTTTGTGCGATATGGACTGGATTCCGTGTTCAAGCCAAGGGGCCCTTAATCAATCAATTAGACATATTGACTGCAGGTGAGCGTTGCCGATATCGTGCTATTCAACATTTCGTGGACGTTGCAAGACTTGGACCCGTGTGCCCTCGATCCGTACCCAAAGTTGAAAGAGCACAAGGACAAGATGGCATGTCAACCGGGCATCAAGGAATGGCTGGAGAAACGTCCGAAAACGCCCTTTTAGATTTCGTTTGGCTCGGGTTAGGTTTGGCAGTGCGAAACTGGTTTTCGCAACTCGCAAAATATAAAAGAATTCTATGGTTAATTTTTTCTAGTGATTTTGATAAACGTGCGTCTGTAAATTGTGTGAATTTAGAATTAAATCCCTGTTTTTGACTTTAGGATTAGATTAGATTGCACGACTCCAGAGCAGCGTGAGCGACGCACAGATTTCGGTAGTTTCGGGTAACATACTGTAAGTACTGTGCACGCGTCTAGATTGTGATCCCTATTTTTGTCCTGTGTAACACATGTGTAGTGTCTTGTTTTCGTATAATTTATCAATGGAAGTCTATGAATAATGAAAAAGATTGTTTGGACTTGTAATGCCGAATGAACAATATATGTATGAAGCATGGTTTTGGTTTGCCTAAAACAAACTTTGTCTATTTTGCAAGCATTTGCTGCATGACCGGGTTTTTGTCGTCAGATTGCTAATGCCATCAGTGTTCCTGTTCGCTTCGCAAAATAGGACGGCCGGTTCCTTACGATTTTACTTTTCTTCTGCCGTGGCTTTGAAACTTCGATCGTCCATTTTAAAACCAGAAATGAAGCAGAGTGGTTCCCTGATCAGGAACAGGCTGACGCGTGACGTTTTAGTACAATGAACTTGACACCCAGCTGTCAGCCTGTCACTGCCCGTATCCATTGCACTACATCATTTGCCTCTGCACCGCCATGGAAAACAATCTGTATATGCGTATTGTGGTTCTACTCAAGTTCAAATTTGTTAATGCGCCTAATTCTACATATTCCACGCAAGCTGCAGACCTAATACATTGGTTGGGTACTAAAACTGACACATTATGAACTGCTTGAAACGGCGTGGGTCACGTGCTAGGTTGAAATTTGTCGGAATTAGAGTGGACCCGGATGCTCAATAATCATCAACCGCATTTGGTTTTGAAAATTGCTGTTTTCTAGCCAATTTTGCAAAGTTACCGAATAGATCCTGGTGCTGCTACACACCTTCCGTTACAGGCATGCATTATGTTTTACAAAATGGACCAAATGACACTCATTCTCCCTTGATGTAGTTTAAATCGCTCTATTGCGTGCGGCGCGTGCTTGTTGGTCATTATGGAGCCATTTTAGTGCGTCAAAAACGGAAATCAAAAGTCCGACACTGATTTTGATGACCAAACTTTATCTACGCATTCTTCCGGGTTTGTCGGTTCAAGACTGCCATACGCGTAAGCTCATGTTGTGACTGTGAGTAAGAAAATAAAATACAGATTCACTTGACTTTGTGAGCTAAAGTCGTTTAATACTGTTTTTCGTATTTGTTAGTACATACTGTATTGGTAGTGCTGCCCGAAATAGTATCGTCAGAACGATATTTGTTAATTTGAACCAGTAGGTGTTTAAAGGGCGGACTTAGGTTGAACACGGAAACCGGAACACGGAAATATTTCCGTGTTCCGTGTTCCGTGAATATTTTGGAGAATCACGGAACACGGAAATATTTCCGTGCCACGGAACACGGAAATGATTTAGGCACGCAAACGATGCTTTTGCAGTGATGATGACAAAAGCCAGCGTGCTGACGTCAAAAGCCCGCGTGCTGACGCAAACAGCAACAACCATTCACAAGGAAATATTTCCGTGTTCCGTGAAAATAAAAAATCACGGAACACGGAAACCGGAAATATTTCCGTGCCACGGAAATATTTCCGTGCACGGAAATCGACGAAACTGGTTTGTATGTAAATTATTTCCGTGTTCCGGTTTCCGTGTTCAACCTAAGTTCGCCCTTATTGGATTATAGAAACCCCGCTTTCTTATGGTGGGCCCAGCTCCAACGCTGGAGGGGTGTTTCGCATTCATTTCAAGTCTGGTGTAGTTGAGTAGGTTTCAATGAAATATCTACCAGCCAGGCACGTCAGCAAGTGCACGTTCAGGTTGCCTACCCGGCTGGGTGATGTTTCACAAAGATTACATACATGTAGGAATCTGGGATCGTTGCTGGATCGCTCTTCACGCCTCAGGCACATCACATATACATTACATGCACGTATATACCACGCCCGTGCGCTGAACAAGCAACAGAAACCAGCGCGGAGAGAAGAAAATGAAACTCACTCACGCTGTGGGGCTGTTGTTTTGTTGTTATTTCTGCTCGGCACCCAAATGAAGTGAGCAAAAACGCCCGGGGGCTACCAACAGCACAGATTCAATGCCGTGATACCATGCCGGCATTTTATATCACGCTCCTCTGTAATCGTCTACCGAAATGTCACGATTTTCTACCATTTTCAATTAGAATTTATCCGCAGTATGCGTAGTATTTGTAGTCTGGCATGGCAGGAATCCACATGACAATTTTAATAAATTTTTTAATGGAATCTAGGTTAATGCACACGCTCTTTTAACAACAATTCAGACGCATCTCTCTGTTTTCTTAATTTCAAAGCTTTTTGAAACCCAAGTTGGACCACCACAATTGCTTATTCCACGAAACCAGTTTCCTGAAGATGTAATCCCGAACGTCGCTTTTATGGGAAATGATAAAAAGGAGCAGAAATTTCTCCTGGGGTAAAAAAGAGCATCCAGCAAACAGTCTCGTTCTCTCTCATTATTTTTATCACGATTTAGGGGGCGAAAGATTTTTCCAGTGCGCATATTTCAGCAAATGTCAAGATGGGATCGGCATAATCGCCATATGTCAAAAATGTGGGAGCCGAACGCATAGATCATTTTCAAAAATGCCACCAGTTTAATACACATGGGCACAGATTACGCTCAGACAGGCGGGACTTGTTTGATCGGGCCTTCAAGCCATGCACGTCCAGCTTTATTTTACGACTTTGTTGTTTTTTCTCCTATGCATGGAACCTGAGTATTTGGAAAGGCCGGCTTATCTTCCGTTTCACCGTTAGTTTTCTGAAACAAACAGCTACACCATGAACAAATTTGAGTTTTTGCTTGTTAGGCACGTTTCCGCTGCAGTTCCATGATTAACCAAGTCAACACTTTTCTGTAGATTTCAGCACACACTTTGGTCCCGGAGGAAATCTCTTGTGTAGTAAGCAAAATTTAAGCACTGTTACGACAACTTTCAGCTGGAGAAGAAAAACACAATTCTGCGATGCAGACGCGTACTTTAATAACTTATTCGGCATCTAAATAAAAAATCACCAACAATGCGAATACGAAACTTCACCAGCATAATTTCAATAAAAACTTGCCAGTTGCTGTTTCAAGGCCTGATATCGTTACTGTGCTGTCAGTTGGCAACATGCATAAAGTATTGTTGCATCAAACACGAATGCTTCGCTCTCACACACTGCTCGATACTCACTGACTCGTGGTCGAAACTGAGGAAGGAGCTGTCTCTGGTTGGTTCATAGACTCTTGTGATTTGCTCGATTTTGGGTCCGGTCTTGCAGACTTAAGCTTTTAGTCTGCTCTCTTCACACAGTGACATGATCAGAAATCGACTCAATAAAATGTGTTACAACGAATCCCGTGACAGATTCGGGACAAACAGTCAACAATTCAGTCGTTTTAGTGAGTTTCACAAAGTCGATAGTTACTACCACCGATGGCGGACTGGAATGTGGATCTTTTAAGTTCAAAAACCTTGACATCACGTTTGATACCACAAATTTGGTGAAGGTTGACGTCGCACAGATCCACCAACATGAACAAATCAATTAGTTGGATGGCTCACAGAAAACAAACATGAACTGCGTTTCAGCAATCCGAATGTGAGTTGTACTTGATTAACGAGTCCACGCAAAGCCTCAACAAAATCCTCAATCATCCGTTTCGTTGTATTGTCGGCAGTCCATACCTGGCAGATTCCGGGGCCTACAGTCTGGACATGCACTGCATGCACACCATCTATGCCGAAACGGAGTACACGTGAGTCATTCTTGAGGGGCGCGGCATTACAGGAGGTACAGCCCACCTACCTCCACAGTGACGCGCATCCGTTAGAATCCGTCACTACCCCTCAGAATGTGTTAGATGCATATTGCGCTGATTTAGCAAACAGGTTAGGTTAGGCTGGGAAGCAAAGTTTCGTCACCAAGTATCCACTTGTATAGAGGGTCAAAATAAAGAGGGTCCACTGTACGCATAGTCGGTCGGTCTTCAGCAACGGCGCTTCGTGTGTCGCTATCTGGCTCGCCGACTGCATCTCTCGCAACCGCAAACGATCGGGAGTCTATGCCATCCGGTCCGGGCTTGCTGTGGTGCAACAGTTTGCCCTCCATTGAAAGGGCATAAACCAAAATCAGTGGTCTACAATCGCATTGCTGAATATTTTAGATGCAACCGCCGTTTCACGATGCCACCATCGACTACGACCATGACCACTCCGCAACCCACGACCACAGAGGCCATGCTGCACGGGCGAATAAAGTTCAACGCATCCGCAGTCCTAACTCATCGTGAAAACGACATTGTGAAAACTGCCCCGCCACCACCTTCGAATATGTACACTTTGAATCCGAATGGATCAGAAAGCAATCACGCTACTAAAATCACATTGATTGTTGGCTGCGCTACTATGGTGTTTGTGTTCAGGATTGTTAATTCATAAAAAGAGACGCTTTGTTGCGACTCCCGACTCGTGGTGGCCATCTGTCCTTCTTCGGTGTTTAGAGCGATCATCTATACGTTGACCTAGATTCTATTGGTTCTTCTAAGTCTAGCTAACCTTTTGTATTTCAGGTTTGTTGGGGGAAAATCTGATGATGATTGGCCTGTTTGATTTCCCCTACGCAGGTGAAATCAGAAAATATTTTCTGAATTTATGTGCTTGTAAATTTATCACTAACTGGTATTAATAACAATGCAAAGGCAAGAAATTCTACCCTGAACTTTGCAAATCAAAACAAGTAACAGCTCAAGCAGAACAAAATGAATCCGGTCAAGTTATTTTGCTGCGAAGTACAAAATTTTACCCGCCGGTGACCAACCGCTAGTCACAAGACACCTGATAGCAGAAAAAAACGACAACTAAATCCATCAGATCAAAAGCCAATCGATTATTTTGTCAGCTGCGACTTGGCGTCCCCAAACGAGTGGCTCTCGGTGCCACCATGGCCGTATCCCTTGGGGCCGAACAGTGCACGATGACACTGGTTGCAGTACGGTTGACCGTCGTGCTGCAAAACAATAGAATTGTTGGAGGACTTTATGTTACGAACTCTGGGTGATCGGATCTGTCCAATATATCAACTACGGCTATGGTGCCCTGGTCGTATTCGAAATATCAGAGTTTTCCACTTGAAGCTCCAGGGGCTCTGAGCGGAAACTGGTGGAAAATAGCCCCCCCCCCCCCCGACCAGAAGAAAAAATCCAATTAGAGCCCCAGGGTTTTAAGTGGAAACGTTTCCACTTATGGCCCTCGTGGGCTCTAAGCAAAAAATTGGGTGCTTTCAACATTTTCAGTAACATCGTTAGGGCCATATTTATTTATGGCTTTAAATCGGTGTAAAACAACGGAAAAGTACGACATTTTGGTCCCTGATACACCAATCTAAACTGTTTTGGGAACTTTACTGTCGGATGAAAATTTGATGGACCCCAGAAAAGTAAAACCAATTAAAGCTGCCGGGTTCTTTAAGTGGAAAATCTTCCAGTCAGGCCCCTGAGGGCTCCGTTCGGAGGGAGGGAGGGATACGTGGAAAATTCCGGTACAATGATACCTACTAATATTCTGAATTCATCCCCATAAAAACCTACACACCTCATCATGACTGCCGGTTGTCAATGTGCGTTTGCACTTGTCATTGCTGCATCGCAAACAGGGCCGATGCCAGTCTTTGCCCAACGATGTCACCTTCTCAGCTGAAACGTTGAAATATGAGCGGACTACTTTTCAGAGAATATTCTCAAGTTTTAGAACATGCGCTTCAAATTGGAAATACACAGCAATGAACGAACCAAAATACACCGGTTTCGCGCACTTGGGGCAGTTTGGCATCTCGAACTTTATTTATGGCACCGACAATTTTACAATATGGCAGAATCAGCTGAAAATATATGTCGCAAAAAGGGCGTTGCCGCAGCACGACCTAAAAGAAATACTATGGTACCAGGAAAGCGCGATAGAAACAACATCGAGCGTCACAACATGCGGATGCACATATCACTTGCGAACACACAACAGCGCTTTTCGGTGATACGATGTTTACAATTGCCACAAAATGCGCAGACACGTGTGGGGTGGGCTGCTGTTAGTCTTCGTTACTCATACAAACGATATGTATTATATGTGTAACATAGGTAAACGTTGCGCTTTTATCGGTGATGTACATATGTATGTACATATACACAGGAAAACCCAGCGTCGGACGAACTGGTTGCACAACTGTGCGTTCCACGGACATTTGCATGATCACTTGTACATGTAACCAACCACACCATGCAGAAATCTGGAATATGCTAGATGCAAAGGTGTTCTTTTGCTCTGCATGTGAATGCTGCAATGCGGTGCTTTGCTTGCTACTGTGTAACATGAAGCAAACTTGGCGCGTATTTAAAGGCAAACTACGCCAACACGAGCCCGATTTCGAAGGTGGCATGTATTCAAAAGGAATAGAAAGAGAAGCTCATCGTGCTCCATTTTGTATCCTTCAACGTGTAACATTTCCCAAATCAGCAGACACGTATAAACGTTTCACCATTCTGCCAGCTGCGAAATCGAGCTCATGTTGATCTGGTTTGCCCTGATGCTGCTTTCCAACCAGAAACCAAGTTAAATCCAACAGGCATCTCATGTATTACTTATGTACGTCACAACATAATTTCGCTTCGCGTGTTCTTGTGCTTTTGGCCCAGGTGCTTTCATTTCAGTGCTGATGTTTGATCAGGGCATGTGCTGGTTTCCAGGTTTTTTGGGTACCCTAAACATATATACAGTAATACGCACAATTCGTTCGACCCCAACAAAATGGCCAACTGTAGTTTATTCAAAAGTCAGCTGCTCAACAGCTCCCAGCCAGCCAAGCTTATCCAACAAGTACATGAAATGATCAGGCGGCCTCGCAAACAAGTTCACCGTTTCAGACTGTTTACCAAACATTTCTTGCATGTTCCGCCTGTAGACATGAAAATACATCGGCAGAGCGTGATAGTCTTTGAGCGACAGTTGCAGTTTGTCCATGAATTCAGTGGGCACGAATTGCCGGTCGGGCGAAGCCGAACTCGGGGGAAGCAGGACAGGACGTCCGGCCACACGAGTGATTTGTTGTTGATGGACATCGCCAACCAGAGGACAACCGATGGAAAGCATGTACAGGCGGGGAAGGTGGCGCGTGACTGCAATGGGGAAGCTATTATTGGAACTTGAGTGTTTCCACCTGTGCACTATGCACAATTTCATTTCACAAAAAGTGCCTGACGAGAACAATATAAAAAGGGTATCGGATCGGCTATCCGACGTGCACCAAATGCCCTCACCCATGCACTTGTGCTGACGAATTCTTTGAGCAGTGATGGTTCACGAGAGCACAAAACTCATTAAGGTTGTTTTTAGGCCACGCCACATGGCCATCTGGTCCAATCGCACCAGCGATCACCTGGTGCACGGACCTTCTGCGATTGCAAGGCAACCAAAATCATACTACACAACTCATATATACGGCATTAACCACGGTATATGAGTTGTGCAGCGTGTTTTCGGTTGCCCTTATCACCCGTTTCGACCAAATCTCGCAAACCGGTTCAACAGGTCATCGTCAGTGCTGATGTGCCCCCAAAACGGTTGTTTCGAACAGCCACGCATGAAAACAATAATAGTTATGCCGATAAAAGTTAGACATCACAAAGTTACGTGACCAAGGCAGATAAATTCGGATACAAAATTTGACACGGCAAAAGGACTGCTACTCACATTTTGAGAACGTCAGCTCCACCAAACTGCATTGGTATCCCTCGGCAAGCGTGCGATGTTTGCAAGATTCCGCTTTGACTTTACCTGACAACAATTGCTGGTGTGTGGGCGGATCTGGTTCGATAACTGTCTGCAAACAAACAAACAATTCCATTTTTTATTTATAGTACTTGTCATGAGCACAACGACAACAAAAACCTTTAGTGTGCCATTGATTTCAGCGATTTTTGACGCGACCGACCCACTTCCGCTTGGTTCTGATGGGCGTCCAACACACACGACCCTGAGAAAAACATCCAAATTAATTGGAACGAGCTAATTCATTAAAGGGGAAATTGCGCATTCCTAATCGCCTTTCAAACTCTACAAGTGTTTAGACAGTCGTGTGGGCATCATGAAAGTCAAATCACTTGGTACAAACTCTCAAACATGTACCCAGGAAAAGCAGTTTAAAGGGAAAAATCGGGAAGAAAATTCGGCGCGGACCGGCCGAATTTCCACCTGCGCATTCAGGCAAGTTGCCTGATCAAAAAGCTGTCAAGGCGACAGAATGTTTCGCACGATTCTTGAAACTCGCTAACTATAGAATTTCGCTTTTCTTTATATTTCGAATTTCGACGAATTGTTCCAGCGTGACAAGCAGAGCATGAAACATTTAGCAGACACGCTGGAACAATTCGTCGAAATTCGAAATATAAAGAAAAGCGAAATTCTATAGTTAGTGAGTTTCAAGAATCGTGCGAAACATTCTGTCGCCTTGACATCTTTTTGATCAGGCAATTTGCCTGAATGCGCAGGTAGAAATTCGGCCGGTCCGCGCCGAATTTTGTTCCCAGTGGCTTGTCTTAAACGGAATCTCCTGGGTATATGTTTGAGAGTTTGTACCAAAATATTTGATTTTTGTGATGCCCACATTGCTGTCTAAACACTTGTAAAACTTGAAAGGCGATTAGGAATGTGCAATTTCCCCTTTAAAGGAATGACAGAAAGCAAGGCCAGCGTTTCCAACTCACAAAGCGCGCATGTGGTCTCGCTCCATCGGCGGAGTGCGTACAATTAGGTTTCGAGAGCGTCGTAGTCGTTTCTTCGCTCTTTCTGTGCAACCAAACACAATCGGACCCGATACGTACCTGCAGCAGTCGATTTTATGTTTTGAAAGCGATACGAGTTCTTTCACATTCGGGTTGGTGATTGAACTTCTCGATAACTTACGGAGGTAGCGTTCCTTCTATTAAGAGATCGGACACTCCAAAGTGCGTGACAAGTGACGGAAGCACGCTCTCGATCGTTATATCAAACATGTTTCGAGCCCGTTTTTCTGATGAACAAAGCCAGTGCATTATTTTGCTGCGGCTGCACTCAACAACAAGCACAAAGTACGTCCACAACTTAGAAGGTTGATGCCAAGTCAGACTTACGAAGACAAACAACGTGGCTCGGCTTGTTGAGCACCAAACAATCTGCAAATAAAACACAAGTTGAGCACAACGTAACTTGTAACTTTGACAAGATTATCAACTGAAAACGTTTCTATGCGTTGTCAACTGGTGTGCCCAACTGTCCTGCCGATTTTGTGGCACGAGACACAGAATAGTTATTATTTGGAGAGGTGGTGCAAAAATACCACGAATTTAAAAAAAATCCAGTCAACTTGTTTACCGAATACCGACCACGTTCATGAAGCACCACATTTTCAGGTCGCGTCAACAGTTGGACCAATTCTTCACGACTGCGGATGGGAAAGGGTGCAAGTTTTGAAGAAGGCGACGCCGAGTGATGCGTTCGCTCATCATCATCATTGTTGTTGTTGTTCAGACCGGTGGCGCTCGCTGCGGCCATGGAAATCTGGTGGCCCAAGGTCACGGCGCTACAGCGGTGCTGATTCAAAAGTGCAGACGACCAAAATCGACCGAAAAACTGCGTCGTTGATGAATTCATTGTCTGCTAATAGCTAATGTAACGACTGTAAGTTGTTGTTGTTGTTATTTCTATAAAGGCTGTGGAGGTCAGGCGGGATATTTGAAAATATCGAGAACTAGAAAACGTCAAACAGAAACAAACGCATGGTCTGCGCCTGGCTGAACTAAATAACAACGTAAATCACATCTAAAAGGCTACATAATAGTAATAATGATCGTCGGTCCCGGTCGGACTGACTGTTGATTACAGTGTGGTGGCAGGCCAATTCACCCAGGATATTGAATACCCTTGAGGGGGCAAGGTTCCGGAGCAACTCGAGATCTCCCAGAGGCTACCCAAGATGTTGGTCGCACAAAGACTTTATTAGAATTGGTCAAATTTTTTCCCTGAATCGTAAAGCAAGAAAGTCACCGGGCAATGACGTTGCGTTGCGCGATCGCACACAAAACATGCAACCAATGGAATGTTTCATGGGACTCTGAAACAACCCGCAACGACGTGGGAACTCTGCCAGATTATTTTCAGCTGAAAATATTTTGTGAGAATCACAACTAGCGCAGTGGTTAAGAGCAGTGTAGTTCCTGGGGGGGAGGGGGGTCCCCCCCTAAGGTACACTAACCGCCGCGACCAAGGTACACTAGTACACTAACCGCCGCGCCAGGTACACTAACCGCCTCAATTTTTGCCTAAAATTGGCATTTTTAGGCCTAAAATGGGCATTTTTAGGCCTAAAATGAGTGATTTTTAGGTCAATGATGTCAAAAGTCGCCAATATACCCTTTTTATGAAGAATTTTTTCCAAAAAGGGGCAAAAATCGGTCAAATTTTCTACCCCAAAAAGTGACTTTTTCCTGGATTTGGGTCTTCCCCCCCCTTCCCCCCCCCAGGGAGGTACACTAACCGCCGCACGGAAAAAAGGGGTAGGTACACTAACCGCCGCGCCGGACCAGGAACTACACTGGTTAAGAGTGATTGAACGTGAAAATCAGGATTGATCTGACGAATTCTTATGTGGTCATTGTGCGACCAATACCCATATGGTCCACCAAAAGGTGAAAAATTTTAGCTTTTTGCATGCAATTTTACTGCAAAATTGGCCTAAAAATAGGTATAGTAAGTTTCTAATTTCGGTGCCTCATGCATTTCTACAGGCGCTAGGCAACTTCCGCTCGAAGTCGAGGCAGGCAACACACAGTGAACAAGCCACGTAGCAGACACACACAGCTTGTGCGACTGTGTCATTCGAAACGCGCACGAGCCAGCTGCGTGGCTTGTTGACCGTGTGTTGAGCTTGTTTCCTGCCTCAACTTCGAACAGGAGTTTCCCTGAGTCTGAAAAGATGCATGAGGCAGCGAAATTGGAAATTTACTTTACTTTTTGACATTTTGGCCTAAAATTGGCCCAGAATGACCATCCTTGTGTGTTTGCGCGGGGGCTGCCTGACAACCTCCGGTAGACTGCCTTTAGCCAAACGGTCTTTATCACGAATACTGTATTCGGGGGCTGCGTGACAACCTCCCGTAGGCTGCCTTTCCAATTGCAGAATCCATTTATTTGCTGGGTAAACCAGCACAAGAGAACCGAGGAGCAAAATTCTGGTTCAAATTCTGGGATGCTAGCTCGTTGAAATTTATTAACCCGTCCTTACGTACGACATTACAAGAGAAGACTGCTCTCCGGAGATCGGTCGCTAGACACTTTGTTGCCAAAAATAAATTAAAGGCAATCTACGGGAGGTTGTCACTCAGCCCCCGAATACTGTAACCCACCGTAATATTGATCTGCAAGGATCGTGTCGAGACCAATTTGTTTTTATCTATGTTTTACGTGTTAGCGCCAACACCAACCAACATTTCGAAGTTTTGGTGATCGGCGCGCACGATGACAATTTCCAGCTTGCTGCCGCTAATACACGTGTCGATAAGCAGCGAGCAGCATGGGTCTCGCAACGATCTCGCTTGCGGTGGGTTACGGTATTCGGGGGCTGAGTGACAACCTCCCGTAGACTGCCTTTAAGTGCAGTTAATGCATGAGTCAACAAGTGTACAAAACCGCACGACTGTGTTGTACACTTGTTGACTGTGTTGCCAAAAATGCCATTTATGTTCTGTGCAGTTGCCAAAGGAACTTCATCAAGCTCTCACTTTTTATGGTGTCTTCTACTAATAGATAATATTAATGTGTCACAACTTTCCATTTTTATAATTAGGCTGCCAGCCAGGAAGACCTGGCCACATGAAGGCAACATCCACAAAAGTTTAACGGAGGAATAGGCCTTCATTCAGGGTTAGGCTTAGGCTTATTTTTATCTTCTTTTTATTTTTATCTTTATTTTCGCTTGTTTTTATCTTCAGCCTCAGTTTTTGCCTTCTGTTTTTTAAATTTTACCTTTTTTGCCCCAGTTAGTTGCAGGTAGAACAGCAGGATGTACTGAAGACCCGCCTGGGTGTACTTTTTTTAAGTACAGGCCTAACTGCTGTTCTGAATCGGTGCTTGTCTACATTCATGGCCGAAACAAGACAGCCATTTATCTAGCTATTATTAATTTCTTCTTTCGTTAATTTAATTTCTAATTTTCCTGGTCTAGAAAATGGTTGTAAAAGCCGATTCTCTATGAATTCGTTTTTTCTCTGCTTTTTATGGGGCTAGGTTGTTAGTTTATTTGGTATTTTGCAAAAAAGTTTTTATTTTTGCGCAATTTTTTTAAATTTGCTCTTGCTCGCTTTTTTGCCTTCATTTATTTCTCTGTTTTTTCCTTTTCATTGCTGCCTTCATCAAGCTCTCACTTTTTATGGTGTCTTCTACTAATAGATAATATTAATCTGTCACAACTTTCCATTTTTATAATTAGGCTGCCAGCCAGGAAGACATGAACAAAGGAGAATTACCTAACTTGTGCCCGAACTGTACCAGTGCCCATTTTTTGGTGCACGAACGACATGAATACCCTTCTCTAACCAAAAGAATTGTTTTCCACACATTTTATATTTTTCGGGGTTTTTCGTTTTCGGGGTTTTTCGTTTTCGGGGTTTTTATTTTTCGGGGTTTTTTTGGGGTGTTTTTTCGGGGTTTCCGACCCCACCCACCTAACCCCCCCCCCAACAACCCCTCCAAACACTCTGCCCTCCATCCCTAGGTACCAAACCTCTTCTGCGAATGCAAAACTTTCCTTACCTTGTTCCATAGCTCCTCTCTCCCCTGTTCAGAACGCAGACAGTTTGCGTCAAGAATTGAATTCGTTCGCTTCGTAACGAACGATGTCGTCGGCAGAACCATCCGAAACGGCAGAAAGCAAAGCAGCAACGAATGTCTCAGCGACGGCAGAAGACCAAGCTGTGGTGGGCGATCAAACGCAGCGTCCATCGACCGTTCTGCAAAGCCTGCCATTTCCAATGCCCGGATCTACTGAGGTTGTTCGACCTAATGTCAGCCTGGTGACGACTGCTGCAGCGACGACACCACTGCTGCCCAATGTCACGCTCGGATTGCCGACGGCCATCACCAATCACTTGGCGTCCACAGCGGCACCCATTCCGAGGTAGAGGTGTTTGTCTTTAATTTGAGAACTGTTCATAGAGTAAAAGTAAATGCCGGCACGAACGCGAATCATGATCTGCCACAGGACCAGGGATGTAAAAAAAGGTTTTTTCAAATTTTTCTTTTTTTTTAAGTTTCCAACTTCAAGTCATAGAATTCCCTTGGTATTGTGTAGGTATACGCAAGTGAGGAATTATTATGCGTCCAAACACCAAATTTATCGCAATCACTAAGAAACAAACGTATTGTAAGAGATCCACGTGCACGCCACACGTGGCGAATTTTTTGTGTTTTGGGAGGTAAATTGACCACTTTTTGGAGTGTTTTGGGTGCCGAAAAAATAAATAATATATGCTTATCTATTTTTGATAAAAATAATGTGGGCGACCTTTTATTTTTGAAAAAAACAAGAAAAATTTTTTTAAACATCTCTGGCCAGGACTGGACACCCTCAAAATCACGTGCGTCCGCTGCAGAAATGGGGAAGTTTCAATGAAATTCAAAATCCTCGGGTCGGGTCCGACCTTTGTAATTTATCTGTGATGCACCCACAACTTTCAGTTTCCCGCCGATGACAACCGCCCCGCTATTGTCCGCCCTACCACCTCAACAACAACAGCAACATCAACAAAATTTGATGATGGCTCAACTATTATCCCAAATGCAGCCGCAACATCTCTCAACAGCCGGATTCCCTGTCGGTGTCGGTCAGACTGCAGCCACGGCGTTGCTCAATCAAAACATGTTCTTCAATCCGTTGATGTTTCAAGCACAGGCGCAAGCCATGGCACTGCAACAACAGCTCTTGTTTACTAGCGGCGCCTTCATGCCGGGCACCGGTCCTCCACTGCAAATGCAACTGAATCCTGCTTTATTGACCACACTTGCGTCCTCTTTTCCTCCGCCACAAGCTCACACCGTTGGGTCACCTGTACAACTCGGTACACCGCCTGTTGCGCTGCCGCGGACGTCTACTTCTGTTGCGTCTGCATCGCCGGCTCAAGTTCAAGGTTACAAGTCGCAATTAATCGCAGAATTTTGTGATGGAGCAATAAACCAGTGAATTAAAGCGGGAGTCCAGGCAGTAAGGTCCGGTCACCAATCTTGCTGAAAACTCCAGATCCGTTTGTCGCAGTTCATGTGAATATAATGCTGTTTATATGAAATCGGTAGCCTCAGTATCGACCGAGAACGATATCGTCAAAGGTACCAACCCAGGAGTATAAAATATTCCGGACCAGCTGCCCAAAAACGACATTCATAACGTGTAAAGATAGGGCAGCAATCTATTTTTATTCGCTGGGTTACGGTAGCACAGCCCAAACCAGCGTGGTCATCAAGCGTTTTGTTCCCCAAATGTTGGTGCGCTTATCTTCTGATGGTGAGTTGGCACGTGTGAAACATTTTTCTACCCAGTACAGTTCTGAAACTACCGTAACCCAGCGAATAAAAAGAGATTGGTGACGTATCTTCACACGCTATAAATGTCGTTTTTGGGCAGCTGGTCCGAAATTTATTTTGTTCCCGAGTTACTATCTTTGACGACGCTGTTCTCGGTCGATACTGCTTCAATTAAAGTTCCGTAAATTGAATTGTGTTGAGATTAATGTCGACTATAACCTGTGAAAAGTTAAACAAGTTTGGCGCAGTGACCCCACTGCCTGGACCCCCGCTTTAAAGCTGCTGGTCAACAACCCTTCGACCGCGCTTGATCTTGGGGGTAGTATATATAAACAAAGTTTGGACATCGTGTTACTCGACCCTAATCTGGCGAGCCGATTGGTTGCTTCCTGATGTTTCACGGCCACGTTGAAGTTTGCACCTGGTGAAAAAAACCGAAAAAAATTGAAACGCTGCTGTGACACGAATAGGCTGTTTCAAAGTTTGATACTAAAGTGACAGCAACCTCCAACATTGTGGCAAAAACCGCAATGCACAATAGCTATTGAAACGTCCGCATTGTTGAATAAAAAAATAAAAGATTTCAGAAACCTGGTCATTTTTTGCTAGGATTTTCTACTCGTGTAATTTTAAGCATCTGTGGTAAGTGAAATAAGTTGTCAATTACAAATAAAAATCCTCTAATTATCAAGTTCCTTGTTTGTGCTCCCCAGTTTTCAAAACCCTACACAGCTCACACAATGTTTACCACAACATGCGCAAGGCAGCCATTCTCTCAGCGCGCACACAACGACAACACACAGCCAGTACAGCGATAACACAGCAATGTTTCACAGCTGGCCAGCTTTATGTGTGTGCGCTGTGGAATGGCTGCCTTGCGCATGTTGTGGTAAACATTGTGTGAGCTGTGTAGGGTTTTGAAAACTAGGTAGCACAAACAAGGAACTTGATAATTAGATGATTTTTATTTGTAATTGACAACTTATTTCATTCACCACAGATGCTTAAAATTACACGAGTAGAAAATGCTAACAAAAAATAACCAGGTTTCTGAAACCTTTTATTTTTTTATTCAACAATGCGGACGTTTCAATAGCTATTGTGCATTGCGGTTTTTGTCACAATGTTGGAGGTTGCTGTCACTCCAGTATCAAACTTTGAAACAGCCTATTCGTGTCACAGCAGCGTTTCAATTTTTTTCGGTTTTTTTCACCAGGTGCAAACTTCAACGTGGCCGTGAAACATCAGGAAGCAACCAATCGGCTGGCCAGATTAGGGTCGAGTAACACGATGTCCAAACTTTGTTTATATATACTACCCCCAAGATCAAGCGCGGTCGAAGGGTTGTTGACCAGCACCTTTAAACCTGGCCCGCCACTATTGATATTTGAAATTTTTGGTTTGTTTTTTGCTCTAATTTGGTTGTCGACATCGAGACGAATAAGGTTTATATTCATGACTTTTTGATCTGGTGCAGATTTTATATCGAAATCAATCGATAAACACCGGTTCTCGGGAACAAAATTAAAAAAAATAGATAGACCCCACTTCTTGGCAATCACGTGAGCCAGGAACAAAATTTTGAATTGCCGCAAAATTGTCATAGGCTTACAGTAT
>JASAMV010008513.1:0-25553 GCA_030248065.1 Rhynchonema sp. JSB1_4
GAGGTTTTTTACCACGTGGCATATCGAGACACTAATTTTGATCCCGACATTTTTCTCCCCACCGATATAATCAGTAAATTTATCGGGTAAAGCTCAAAGATTCGATCCAATGATCCGGTTAAATATCGGCCTGAGCTTTGACGGTCCCATTCAAATCATCTAGCCTACCTTTGATATGACCGCATTCAACAATTCCCTTGACTTGAGTATCTGATTGTAGATGTGCAGGGCGCGCGCCTGTTCGCGTTGCGGATAGAAGTGGCCGCAGACAAACGCACGGATGCGACCGGTGTACGTCTGCAGCCAGACAAGGAACAGGGCAACAATGACCACTGCTGCGATAACCTGCAGGCGTGGGGCTGAGTAAATTGCGCTGCATTCACTCGGTGGGAGCAGGAAGAAACTGACAAAACTTGTTGTTGCATCATGATGCATTTGTGATTGCGATGGACATGGTAACAAGAACAAAGCTTGATCCCCAAGGGGAAGATCCGATTAACTTAATTTGGGTGCCTCATTCTGTCATTAGCTATTCAAGATGGTATTCTTTCTGATATCATGGCCATCCTGATTGACAAATCTGCAAAGATATCATAAGAAATTTACGAACCTGCCAAAAGTCCTCGTACGATTCCGACGTCACAACGAAACAGCTGTGAAACGCACTGTTAGTGGTGTTTTGATCGAATTTCAGTGTTTCTTCCATCATGTAACGAAAAACGCTCGCGAATTTTCCTCAAAATAAATGGAATAGTCGGTCACATATGGCAAATTTATAAAAAAAACATATGTTTATTTCAAAACCTGTTCCAGTGACTTCGAGTGTAAAGAAATCTGGTGTGTTGTACTCCAATCGCGACCCAAAGAATTCGTTGACTTGCATCACGAAATGGTGCACAAGCCGATCGATCATCCAGAAACACGCCGGCAGCACAACGCACAGCAACGTCACCACCACGCGCAGTGCCAACATCTGATTGTTCTTTATTGTTGAAATCTTATCAATTATTCTAACTACCGGAGTTTTCCACTTGAAACCCCGGGGCTACAGTATGGAAAAGATAACTTGATAATATTTTACACAAACACAGCCACAAGTGGTTGGAACTGTGTCGAATTAAACAACCATTACGTGGAAACCCTAGGCTATATTTTCAAAGCTGTCACGGAAAATTAATCAAAAATAACACAAGAGCACCCGTTTCTCCGATTTCACCATGCGCAGCTGTGTGCGTGTTTGCAGGTAGATCTTGCGTTCGGTCTGCAACAGAATACGTTTCTGAAGCAAGTTTTGTCGCCAGTGACCGAACCGAAGTTCCCAAAAAAGTGACTGATCGCCAAATCAAGTCACTAACAGCCATTATGGGCAAAACAGTGGGCAATCCCTTCTCGGCGCGTCTGTCATTCAGCAGCTGGACTTCGTCAGTGATGCACAGATTGTCGCAGTCAATATTGCTCAAATATCGATGTCTATAGATGGCAGCGAACACGAAAGGCCACAGGAATACGTACGGAATCAGCAGCACTTTGATGAGCTCACTGATGACGTTCACTATATTACTGAAACATTAGAATCGATGGTATGCATGTTGCCGACAACAACTGGGTGGAGGAGCATGATTTGAATTGTGCAGTGTTTTTTTGGTTTGCCGTTTCGACCCAGACGGGTGTGGTGCACCAGGTCATCGTCAGTGTGAGTGTAAAAGACGGTTATGTGACCCCAAAAGCACACGCGAGCTGTTTTATGGTCCATAACTTCAGATGGGGGTTTTCTCTTTTGGCTCAAAGAAGATAAATCGCTTGAGGAAAGAATGTCGCAGCTTACAAATATGGTTGTATTTTGGCGCGCATATACGCTTTGAATTGTTCGCGCTTGTCGGTACGATTGCGCATCTTGACGTGAGAGAAGTCGGTGGTGATATTGTAGTCGAATTGGTCTGTAGAGAATTTTATTGACACACCGAGTTAACAGGATGAAAAATACATATCGCATTTCTTTCGCACCTTTTGTCATATTGACGACGAGCATGACTTGATCGAGCACAGGCGAAAGCACTTGAGTCGTGATCTGACCGATCTTCTTGTACGGCGGCCAGCAGATTATGACCAGTGTGCGGAAGAACTGAAATGAAACATCCGCGTTAAACAATGAATCTGTGCGTTCGCATACGGGTGGTGCACCAGGTCATCGTCAGTGCGAACGTAACACATGGCTAGGTGGCCGCAAAAAGACCTAGTAGCAGATCTCGTTGATCTGATAAAAATAGACGGGACCCACCTCACACAGTAGATTGTAGGGGAAACTCGTCCAGTGTTTCTTGCAATACACATACGGCGACGTGGCCACCTTCTCGCACACCGAGATTGTGTTGTTGTAGAATTCGGACATGTCCTTCATGTCGGACTCGAGTCTGGCAAAAACACGCAAGACTGTTGTCTTTTTTAATTTATATATCTCAGTTGATTCTTTCCGGAGAACCGTCCTTTTTTGCTTTTATGAGCAAGCAGTTCCCTCGGACCTAAATGGGCATGATAGCAAAGCTGACCAGGGCTAATTTGATACTCCAGCCCGAGCAACATCTTTACATTTCTTAAAATGACCAACTTTCGTATTTTCTGCACTGTGCGTGCGACCACATGTCGTGTGCCACTGTCAATCTCGCCCACCATTCGTTGCAAAGTGTTGTCCATTTTCTCGCTATCCTCACCGCTTGCCGCCTCGCCCATCTGCATCCACACAATAAAAAGTTAAGTTTTAAACCTTGAAAATGTATAAATTGTGCAGCGTGATTTTTGGTGGCCCATTTCGACCTGTCTTCATAGACGGGAGGTGCACCAGTTCATTGTCGGTGCGAATGCACCAGGTGGAAACCTGTGTCTAACCGGTAGCCGGACAATTGAGCAAAGCACATTTGAGCAAGACCACTTTGAGCAAGAGAAAAAGAGCAGGTCCAAAAGAGCAGAGCACTTATTTTGTTCCAATGGCTTAGGCTTAGGCTGATTTTGGTATCAGGCTTAGGCCTAGGCTTGGGCTTACACTTAAGATTAGTTTTGTGTTTGGGCTTAGGCTTAGGCTTAGGCTTATTCGTTTTTAGGTTCTGCTCTTTTGGACTCTACTCTTTTTCACTTGCTCAAAGTGGTCTTGCTCAAATGTGCTTTGCTCAATTGCCCGTCCGCCGTCTAACCTCCTTGCCCATGACATAACAAATGATTTAGTGATAGGAATATCATATTGAAAATCCGCATAAACAACACACAGCATTTATGCTCTGTTGCAATCTTTGTTGCACGCAGTTGTAGGACTCCAACAACGCCATTGAATTTGCGTTTATGTTACTGACAGGACCCTGCAAATACGAACACGTATGGTATGTACTGTATATTGTTTTCGATCTGTCTCGATTTCGACATTATTATTTTTTAAATTTTTGCACACCATAACCTGAATGGCCCAAACAGTCAACAAGCCAAGCAGCAGAGTGCGCAGTTTGCTGACGGACACCGATGGATAGGCGATCAGGGCAATGCACAGAACGGTGGGAAGCAGCAGCGTAGCTGAACCAAATTATTGGCATTGTAAATGTCGTCCTGAGTACCAGGTCAATAATTATATTTTGTTACATACCGGTACCCAATATCAGCGTGAAACATCCACCAACTCCGCCCATCAGATTGATGCTCTTCGAATGGTCCAGTAACAGCGTCACGTACATGATTGAACCTGATGAATCAGGCAACGATTTGGGGTCAGAATTCTCTGCAGATTAAATTTGAACAAAAAGTTAATGAATGAACAGGACCAACAAATGAACACGGTCCAAGTTATTAAGCCGAAATGTGTGAATATTCGATTCGCTAATGTGCCCGACTCGAGTAGTTGTGGACACGGACAGAGATAGTAGAGGGCGAGGGGCATTTGCTCGGCTTCCTTATTGTCCTGCTCGGAATCGTCGCTCATCTGAAATATGCGAGTTCTCATGGGTGATATGTGATCTACTTGCTATTACTCAAATTTAGTGATCTTATCGGATGGCATACTCTGGTCTGAGCTCGGTCCAGTGGAACATTTTTGCATCAATGTTGGTCGACCGAATATCAAGTTTGACATTTTCTGGTGTTTATTCCCTCACTCACCAACTCATTCTCTTGTGCTTCGCGTTGTGCGCGTGTCACCATTTGAGCGATGGTTTGTGGCTCATCCGTCGGTTTTGTCTTTCGTTTCAAATTGTATTTCGTGACATTGTTTCTTGAAGAAAAAACATTTTGCGTTCGAATGTTTTTGTTACGTTAGTAAATTAAAGCTATCATGTTTGTACTTGAATGCCGTTGTTGCGTTTGACATCATACTGGTAAGTTTGGGATTTCGTTTCAAATTGTACTTGGAAACATTGTTTCTGCAAGTATGCAATGTTTTTTATGTTGCAGCTTTATTATTATCGAATTAACAGTCGATTGTTAACCTGAAACGACTGAAGACAACTCCCCCAGTTTCCAAGTTTTATGAGGTTCGCTCTGTGAAAGATAGAGTTGTTGTCTTTCAATGTGGTGGTGTGGTTTGTAAGGTATTATAGGCCTAAGCCAAAACCTAAGTGGGAGCCTAAGCCTAAGCCTCAGACTGAAAACAAATTTTGAATCTCCCACAAACCTGACAGAGGATCACTACTGGGTGGAGGATCAGGACTTGAAAACCGGGGAGTTAAGTAGCGGCAATCTTTAACCTGAATGTCTTCGTCGCGTTTGACATCATACTGGTGAGTTTGGTCTCCATCTTTAGTGTTTGACTGATCCGAGGTTCCTGGGTGTGATGAGGACTTCTACTGATATACTAACTCGAGGTTTTAACCGTAAAAATAAATGTAAAAGAATCGTCGATAATGGAAACTGTGTATTTTAGTTGGCGAATAAAACGTTCTTCCCCACGAATCCCCAACATGTAGAAAGCTGCTGGAATCGACACTGCCCAATACATTGACTTCTGTGCAATTCTCATGTTGTTATCTTTTGACATGTTCTTCAGCAAGGCCAAGTTGCAGGTACTGAAAAAAAACGGCAAATTGATATGTGGTCAACTCACGCCCTCAACTAAAGTCGTCAACTCAAAAAAATCCCTGAGTGATCGCGAGAATAGTACATGGCATTCGGCGTAGTTGACGACTTTAATTGACGATCTGAGTCGACCGCATATCAAGAAGCCAACGAAACAAGGCGAATTGCGCGCACAACATTTTGAGCTATACAAGTCTGTGTCATTGTTCCCGGCCACCAAGTTGGTTCTGTTGTATCAGCAATGGCATTTGTCGTCTTATCGGTACAAATAGCAAAGACAACAAGCGTTATTGTGTTGCATACAACATACAAGTAGCCTCACCTTTGCCAAACCATAAGAGAGAACAAACAAAACGTCTGATCAGTTGGCTCACCTTTGAACAGGCAGTCAAAAACAATATTTGTCAAACGCCCAATGTCTTGAAAATGTGCGCAATTCGGCAAGTTTTCCCGTTACTTCTCGGTTTAAGCGTTGGTCACGGCGCCAATATATTGTTTGTCTCGATGGCAGTGGAACAAAGTCACGCGCTCTCAATGCTGCCAATGGCTGAACGGTAAACCAAATAAATTTACAGATGTGTCATTTTAATGCGGTAAGTATTCAAACATGCCTATTTCCCATAACAGGCTTGCACTGGTCGGTCACAATGTTTCACTATTCTTTGCTGGTCCTGCACCGTTAAAGCAACTCAGCAAGACTGTGCCTAACATCGCACCCGAGTTCGACCATTACGATAGTACTGTAAGTTTTATATCACGTGTAAACTGATCATTTCACTTTTTGATTCAAAATTGACGAGAGTTGCTTTTAGCCAATGAACGAACTGATTGGTACGTTCTGGACCATAGCGTTTCGTCCCATATCGCAGATGATGCCGTGGTACGCCGAACACACCTTGGTGGTGCCGAACCTGAGCGGAGTGTATGGACACAACTCGAGGTTTGTGTTCTTTTGAACTGCATTTATTTGAACTGATGGTTTATAGCTTTTAATGAGAATGAGAATACATGTTTTACATCCAAGTTAGTTTTCTTGTTTCAGTGCCACCAGAAGATATCGCGAAATCAAAGACGAAAAGTGGGATCTGGTTTTCGTAGATGCGCTGTTCTCAGCTGCAGGCATTGTGTTGAGCCGGCAACGAACAATGGTCACGTTTCACACCAGTCAAGTATGGAATATTGATTGATTGACTGATTGGCCGGTTTATCCCATAAGCAATCGCTTTATTGATTGATTGATCGACAGATCACCCGTTCAGATTATGACCGAATACAGTGAGATGTACTCCATGGAACGTCCAATCATCACCACGCCAATGTTCCCTGGTGGACAGGATCCTGTGGATTTCAAATCAACCTGGGACAGGCTGTGGCTGCTCACCAACTGGATCGGTTTAGTCAATCTAATTCAACAATTTAATTGATTTGCACAATCAAGATTTTTCTATGTTCAGAGCAACAGTTGAGCACCTACATCCCCGTGCAGTGGCTGGTCGCCAGGTCGGTGTCTCAGCTGGATGATGCATCACCCATATTCACGTGGAGTGAGCACGGACAGCACACAGCGCTCAGTTTCTATGATTATCCCGAAATATTAGGATTCCCTCAACCAACCACCCATGAGGTTGTGTCCGTGTCAGCGACCTGCAGTGCTATGGTGCTCAACATTTTTTATTTTGTATTTTTTTGGCAAACATGGCCACAAATATTCTAAACTTTCTTGCAGCCCTCTGCCCCTCATCAACTACCACCAGAACTTGAAACATTTGTGTCCGATGTGAACTCAAATGGTACAGTTGTGATTGCGATGGGATCGATCATCAATTATCAGCTGGCACCCGACTTTGTGATTGAGGTTGGCTGATGTTTCATTACTTTGCGACACAAAGTCAATTTTGTTTGTCACTGACGACATACTGGTGCATCTTAACCGTATTTGCACAGTATTTTGCATGATTTCGTGTGTGGTTCTGTGCAAAGATGGTGAAACACGAACCAGTATGCTTCAGGCCTTCCTATCCACCATGCGCAACTTGCCCAACTATCGCTTCGTTTGGTCATATCGAGGTTCGCAACTTGAATTGCCCCCGAACGTTTACGCCGATAAATGGTTGCCGCAAGCGGATCTACTGAAACACAACAAGACCAAGTTGTTTGTCAGCCATGGAGGACTGAAAAGGTGCAAACAAATAACAAAGCCAAAAACCAAATTCCGGATACACGCCAAGCGTGCTGTAGAAATTTGTGTCAGCACTAAGTCCGCTGGTAGAACACGAAGTGCGGGAACACATACGCATGCTGCTGAAGTACATAAATACTGTAAGTACAAAAAATACTTAGCTTGATTTTACCTGAGTCATTTACTGTATCCAAGTTTTACGGCTGCCAAAGTTTTCCACGAATTGTGCGCAGTGGGGCCCAATTCGGTAGATTTTTTAAATAGAGCCTCTAACCGAAAAACTCCGGTGGCCAGTGTAGATACACTGCTATATGTATTTATATCCAATATAAAAATAGATGAAAATTTTTATTCCTAATTTTTTAGTTTCAAGGAGGCGACATGCGCTGCCGTACCCATACTTTTCTTGCCAGTGTTTGCTGAACAGGTCTACAACGCTTGGATGTGCAAACGTCTAGGGATCGCAGGTTCAGCTTGTAATTATCGAAAAGCTTTTTCCCGAAGACGGTAGTGCAAGTAACGATCTCGACATATATAAAAGGTACACATAATACGTACACACATGCCTGACAAAAAAAGCTTGCCAGATTACGTCAACAAATTTCGGCTCCCAGCGGGTGCACTGTCGCGTACTGTTGTCGCTGAACTACAGAATTATGAAACATTAGCTGCTGAGATGAGGAAACGTAGAGCTCAATGGAATGACCAGGTATGTACCTACGGGCTTGGACATTGCCCCATTTTAGTATTAGAATGCTGTTGCCACAAAAATCGATTTCGATCGATGTGGCAGGCTGGCAAGTCTTGTATGCACATGTGTCATCAGATCATCCATCCGCTCGACAAGGGCGTGTTCCACGTGAAGCGACTGTTGGCACACAACTACGGACTACAGAAATGGTTGCGTCCAGCGGGAGTCAACCTGATTTTCAGGATACATTTCGATCACATATTATTGGTGGGGATGTGTGTTGTGTCGTTAAAGTGATATTTCACACGTAACGCGTCAGGCATTACCTAAGATCTCTGCGAGGTCTTCAACACAGACAAGAGTTCGATCTCAAATATTATTTTCCAACGGTGTTTTTCTCTTATCGTGTCCGTCGTATTACTAATGCCTTTGTTCTGCAACTGTTTTTTTATCAGGTCAGCTTCTTTTTTCAAACAAATTAGCTACCGTGAGGCGCGCAAAATGATCCTCATGAACTATGAGCGTTTCGACAAAAACGTTTTTTGCCTTTTTCCACAAAAGTGCATTTGAAAACAAAACGTGACTTGATGAACCATTTTTCTTTCTTCAAAGTCGCCTCATCTGTTCTGATTTTGGCTGCCTGACAGAGCGTTGTTGATTTTATCTCAACTGTTCTGTAAACGATGCAACTCCCCCGTTGAATTCACATAATTTGCCACACAAACTTGCAAGCTTGTTATGAAAAACTTTAATACGATAAAAAAATTGTGTGCAAACGTAAAATAACACCCGTATGACTATGCTGAATCGCTTGAGAACCAGTTTTATTTGTGTCGGACTGTATGCTTCCTGTGAGACACAACAAAATGGTGTGCTTGTACTTTGATACTCGAAAACGGACAGTTTATGCCCTGTTAGATCAGTACAATTTGAAAACACACAGACAGGCAATGTTTTTGT
Source organism: Rhynchonema sp. JSB1_4 (assembly GCA_030248065.1). NCBI lineage: Eukaryota > Metazoa > Nematoda > Chromadorea > Monhysterida > Xyalidae > Rhynchonema > Rhynchonema sp. JSB1_4. The sequence goes on from JASAMV010008513.1 coordinate 8,877, forward strand.
TGCGAAGCTCTATCACCTTTCAGACAGGGCAGGGCTTTTAAATTATTGGGCTGCCGCAGTGTCTTGTGCACGATGACAATCCAGTTTACGCTCACAATAATATTCGCTGACGCCAAAGCAAGCCAGTCGTGTTTTCTGTTATCAGTTTCACCAGGTCGTCATTTCAGGCGTAATGCTGCTGTTTATGTTCTGTTTCCGATGAAAAACTCCTCAATTCAGTTACCATACCTTATTGAGTACGCAAGAGTTCACTTTTACGTCGATTAATGTTATTATGTTCTTTAGTTCCTGATAATAATTATGAAGAACCTGTCCTACGCAGCAGCTAGCGCTCCCTTCCCTATACCTTGAGCCGGGTTTATGACTGGCAGTGAGTTCTTATCACAATGTATGTATGTATATCTATGCAGTAAAGTAAATGGCATGATTATTATGAAAAGGACGCTTGTGTTGGGCCAAGTTGCGTACCCTACAGGCACATTCTCCACCCTGCGACCAAAAAAATGTAGAGCAATTTTTGATATGTTTTGTTCTGTTACCATGGTGTTCGGAAACGAGAAGCGCATGATCTCTCGAAAACCTGCTTAAAGGTTGGTGCGTGTAGTGTTGGCATTTTTGGTCACTAAAGTTTGGCCAGCCCTGTAAAGCTTTCATTTCGTGATCATCTGTCCTCTTCCTTAAAGCCTTTTCAGCATTGTTTAGTTTGGCGACAGTGACAAATGAGCCCAACTTGCGTTGCACCGCACTTATTTTGCGTCATTGCGCATGCGCGTGCCGGCGAAAGAACCTTTTAGCCGCCGAGCGGCAGTGCGGCTGTTTTCTCAGACACACACGTACACGCGCACTAGTCGTCGCCAACTTAAGAGTAGCAGCACCATAAAATGGGATGCGAAATTTACACGCTGACGCTCTTTTCTTTTAGAAATTACTTATTTCCCGACCCAAACCACGTACTCCGTGTCAGAGCATCTGCCCCGCTTGGGTGGCCGGTTGTGAATACTGCTTGAGATTCTAAGTGTAAATGGGAATGAAAAAAATTCTTCAGGCGCTGACCATATCGAAGTACTCTATGGAGCAAAGGCTAAACGAAAATGGTTTGTACTTGCGGCCAGCCCATGTTATTACAAAACATACCATGTTCGAAAGCCAAGCTAGCTAGCTGAACGCGTTAGCCCCTCGCAGCAGGGCCAGGTCTTGTAAAACTTTTGTGCAGCTGAGAATTTGGTATTGCGTTCTTCACTCAGACGGTTGCCAGAACCAAGTTATGCATTGAATCAGTGCTTATTCGGAGTTGTTCTTTTTGTGGCGGGTACAAGGATTCTCAGAGTATGGTGCATAATGTATTTATTGCACTCGACAATATCTGAGAGTCCCAAGGGTCTAACAAGCAAGGTGTGCTTAGCTTTTTTCTCTGCGCACAAGACCATTCATTTTCAACACAAGAATCTTTTTCATTTGAAAAAATTTCTGTCTATGCTACAAGTACCCTATAAAGCAACGGGGCGGTCATGTCTGGAGTTTCGCAAACCATATTAACCTCAGCGAATACTCCTAAGTCCTAGTCCTGAAACATTTCATGGATGGCGCCCAAATTTCCACGAAAGTTTCGTCAGTGCAACGAGCACAAGAACTTGCCCGCTTGTTTTTTCGATGTTTACCACATCATTCATTGCTCACATACCAGGTCATCATCAGTTTGGCAGCTTACTTCGCAAGCCGGGTACAAGTTAAAGTTTTTACGCACATTATGTATTGCAGAGAAAGTGAGCTGTTTCATTTTATGAGCAAGCAACAGGAGCAATAGCAAGCGTGCAGCGGTGGTACATAACAGTGTCGTCAATTTTAACGGCACTGAACTGACTGACCCGCAAGAAGCGTACATATTCGCAGGACCGATACTTGGACGGAACGTCACTTTGACAAACGGCACACGATGGACGGCCAGCAAGCCGGTGAGAGACTGATTGTTGCTTGCTTGTTTGTTTGGCTTTCTGGACTTTGGTACAGTACAGATTACGTCGTACCATCTTTCCGTATGGATTTCTGGATTGATTATGTTAGGTTAATGCTCTAAACACGTTTTCATGCATGAAATATAACCTGGTGGAATATTCTGATTTGTGCAAGTCGTCTGTTAGGCCGATGTCCCCTCAGAAAGTTTGGCATCAGACCTGGTGACTGGATCACGCATTTGGCTGATACCACTAACTAAAGGTCGTATTTTTTGCCACCAACAATATTTTACTGTATCTTTGACAGACTTTCACGCTGGTCAAACCTAGGGGTGAAAAAATATCGAAACGTCCTTAGTTCAAGAAAAGTTATGAAACCACGAAGTGACAAGCACTTTATAATTCAACTTCACTACCAAATCTTTCCAGGTCCGCCTCAACCCACCGGCGTGTTGGTTGGTGTCGAGGCGATCGAATGTCCCCTCAATCCGGATGGCTCGTTGTCCCTGTCCACCTTGCGTGCTGCACTGCCCGGGGCACAGGGACTTTGTTACATGCACAATGGCGTGAAACGAATGTGCAGGTACAGTATTTTATGTACACACGAAGTGGCAAGTGGAGAAAAACAGTTGTGCAAAAAACAGCGGCGTCAGTCATAGAATACACATTTCCATATAGTCAAACTGTCCAAGATTCTAGTACAATAACAGATTCGTTTTTGCATACCGCCTCTGCTTTTTGTACACTAATCGACGAGAAAAGCATATTCATGTTTTGCAGACTAGACGGCCTAACAGGAGCTAAGATCCTGCCGCCGCAAGGGGGATGGAACGAGAACACCACTTATCTGGTGTCCACGAGTGAGTGATTTCAGTTATAGCGGACTCAAAGAGTTTGAATGTTGATGAACAAGATTCAATTATATAGCAGCTTAGATGGCTGATGTTTCAGTGCAACAAGCAGCGCCCAGCGGTCGTGGCCAGTGTTGTCAGGCTGGACATCATCACAGTTGTTGTCAAAGTCAAGTTAGTACAGTATTTGGTGATTAAAATTTTGGACCAGAATTATAAGTCCCGCTGCAAGCTAAATCACCAGACAGACAATGAAACATCATCTAGCTTGCTGATTCAGGAAGACCTGGATCGTTACGAACAGGCCACCGAACGATTCCAGCAGTCCGTCGCTGCCGTGCAGAAAATCATGGAAATGCTGGAAGGCACTGGGCATGACGGTCAGCTGAGCACTTGTTTCGATTTTCGTTCGTAGCCTCACAGCACAACCTCGCCATGTTTGTTTTGTTTATGCTGTACTTTGACTAGCTGAGCTATGGCGCCAGTGATGTAGCAGTTAGTGATTGGCACCGATTCTATTACCTTGGTTTTGAGTATACCCGCAACACCAAGCATTGCGTATTTCTTCCACAATCTTTTGGAGTGATTTTATCAAGCTGAAATTTTTCAGATCCGGAGGACTCTCAAAAAGTGCAAGATCAATTAATGGAGATGGCAGCCAGGCATGCTGACGTGCTTGATTGTACTAAGTCAAAACAAGCTGCATAGTTTCCAAGCTAAATGCTAGTTCCGGCATTCATAAAGTTTTTGACTACCTGTGATGAAACGTTCAAGCTCTGCGTATATCTGCTTGATATGGTGTTTATTGTGGTCCATTACTCTTTGTTTTTAATTTTGGCAATTATTGTTATTGCTTCTCGTAGGCAGCAATCTATGTACATTTTACATAGCTAATTGATAGAGAAATTTCCTAAAGCGGACCCGCCACAAAAATCTGCAGTGCCGTGAAATTATGTCAAGTCAATAAAGTGCCAAAGTGGAAACCAGTTCAGTTTGCCAATTAAGCACTTTAATGTTTTGAGTACCCCTTATTTCCCTAAACTTGGGAGTAGACATTTAGACCACTATCCTGTCCTCGGCTTCTGCGCATTTCGGTTTTTTGTGGCGTGTCGCTGTAACCGTGCTCTAACCCCTTCTCAGTTTTTCGGGGCTTAGGCTTTTTGTACATTTTGATTTTGTGTCACGTCAATTTGAACTGTTTTGTGCTCCTACCTTGCAGACTGAACGAGCCGACTGTGGAAGAACTGTGCAAACTGCGGCTGGAGAATGAAAAGTTGCACAATCGGGTGGCAAAACAGGTCAGAATGTAAAATTTACTAGCGCGTGCTTTCAACGATTCACTGTGTTTCGTGGTAACTGAGGCTTCACTTAGCCCGCCACCTGTCCATTGATAGCGTGCTTGTGGTGGTATGTATAGTCCGTCCATCAGCTCATGTCACTTTGTGATGCTGCTGGCTGGTTTGTTCCCTTCCTCCACGTTCTAATGAAAGAGAAATTGAGTTTCCGAAAAAAAATTATTTTTGTTCCTAGATTGTGGTTTTTATGAAATCGACGTGTTTTATTGATTTTAATTTAATTTAATTTTAAGTTTGATGGAATTCAAACCTTTTCGACACATTTTGTTATTTTTTTAGTTTTTTTGCAAAATCGGTCACACCCAATTTCTCTTTCATTAGAACGTGGAGGAAGCGAACAAACCAGCCAACAGCAACACAAAGTGCCATGAGCTGGTGGACGGACTATACAACAGTGGTGCTCGCTCAAACAGTATTGAAAACGACACCTGTGATAGTGGTCCGTTGACCTGTGCTACAGCCCGTGCAGTCAGTGTGTGTTACGCTGAGAGTGGCTGTGTGTGTATACGCAGTGTGCGTTACACGCTATGGAGTCAGTGAGCATACCTTGTTCGTGCAGTCATTTGGTGCTGCATAGGTATATGTGAGATCCTTCAAGCCCGCCTGTCAGACGGACGCGTAGTTCAGCTGGTTAGAACAGTCGGAGCCGGAAGACGCAGGTTCAACCCCTGCCGTGTCCATAATGTTTGGTGTGGCTTGGGGGATCACACACCAACAAGATGACGTTTCACACCCTTCGTTCAGGACGCACTGCTACGTGAATGGCAGGAGAAGGTGGATGCATTAGAGTTGGACAACATCACCAAAGAAATGCAATTGGATAAATATCGTGAAAACATTGACCGACACGAAGAACCAATTGTGGAAAGCGAAGTTGTCCAACAACAGTACACCCCGCAAGTTGAGCTCACTCCTCCACCCCAACAGCAGCAGATGCCGAAAAGCATACTGAAGTCGAGCAGACAGGTGCGTTCGTGTGGCGCAGTGGGTTGGCAGCGCTCAGCTGGCTTATGCATGCGTGTTAGTTCGAACCCGATCAGGTCATGGTGCTTTCGCAAAGTTCAAAGCAAACTTTTTGCAGACAAATAAAATGCCATAATGGAAACCTTTTCCTTTCACCCGACAAAATTTATTTGTGAAACATCAGCCATTTTGCAGTCATCCACAGCCGAGAGTGATTCGATTGCGTCAATGGCTGAGGAGTTGCGAAGTTTGAGTGAACAGAAAGAAACATTGGAGCAGGAATTGATTGTGCTCAAGGCTGAACATGATCAGACACAGAATCAGGTATGCGACACTGGCGGGCACCGAATTACACAGTTCGCTCAAGACGAATGGGCATGATAGCAACGGTTTCATGCAAAGACCGTGTTGCTTCAGTAAAGCAGCGTCAACAACAACCATTATCTGACGGCATTTTGCGCATATTCATAAGCGATGCTTTACATGAATATTATAACATCATCACAATTCTTTTTGGATTCAACTCAACAACCACATTCATATTACTGCATACAAACTGTGACACTCTTTCACTGTCCCTGCCCAGAACCACGAGCTGACAGCGCGCATCGCCAGTTTGGAGTCCGAACTGCGTGACGTGATGGTGTCAAGGTACATTGCTTGGGACTGGGAGTCGGATCTGATGCTCAGTGGCCTTTCCCTCATGTTGTAATGTCATGTCATCAAGTATATCAGTCCCTTTTTTGAATTTGAAGGAAACTATATCGACATTTATACCACTATTATTTTGAGCTGATGTCAATTTCTTCACACCAATGAAAAATAAATTCTGCTCCAATCGTGTGTGGTCGCACGACGCATGCCAGGGTGCCGTGCGCTTACACGCTTTCAAAATCTAACAGCCAGCCGAATTATGAGTTTCTCTTCATTTTCTTTTCCATTGCATTTGCACTTTCCAGCGAGGACACAATTCAGCGCAAACAAGTCCGCACCGACGAGGCGACGGTGCCATCAACGGTCACTGAGACACAACAACAACAGCAGCCATGCCCGAAATGTGGGCCGAAGGACGAGAGAATCAAGAAATTGGAATCTGAGTGCGTTTTTTTAAAATTTCTGTCGTTGAGTTCTTTTTTACCTGCACATATTGTGTCTATTGCTTTTTGCTGTGTTGATTTCCAGCTGCGAAAGACTGGTGAAATCGTATGAAGAATTCAAGAATGTAATGATCGAGTCATACACGGTCAAAGCGGAGCAGGGACAGAATTGGGAGCTGTCGATGGAGTTGGTTAACGTTGCGCTTCAAGGTTTTCTCCGAACGAACAAACAAACTAAACTGCAGATACGACACAATTGAAAACTGTGTTGGACTGAGCAACACAATGTTGAGTGGTGATCTAAACGACAACAAGTCAGTTTGCTTTTTTCTCTATAGTCCTTTCTTTAAAAAAACAGCAGTAAAATTCCGACTGACAAATCCGACTGACATAACAATTATGTACCACATCAACATTGTTGCAGAGAGCCAGCACGTCGCGTGTGGTTCGAGCTGGACAAGGAGTACCTGCCAGCGGACAAGTACGTGTACCTGTTGGGTTCATTCGTAGACTGGCAATGTGGCATGTTGTGCACGCTGCACGCACACGGACGATTCGGGGTCTGGATTGACTTGCCACCTGGAAGGTATGAAATGGGCCAACGTGTGAGACTCATTGCTGGTTGTGTTTGGTATCTGGTGCATTCGCGATGACGGTGTCTCTGTTCACTGTTCGTCTGTATGCAAGCGACCGATGCTGTTAGTTGCACTCCCCTATAACCATCATTGGGCATGATAATATGTCGGGGACCTGCAGGGTCAGCTTGAAACGGTAAGCCAAAATGACTGCAAAAATTATAAAATCAAGTCGACATTTTGCAGGTACGAATTTCGATTTATGGTTGACGGTCAATGGTTTACGTCGGCACATTTTGGCAAATGCTGGAATGAATTCGGGACCGAGAACAATTGGGTGACTGTGACATAACTGGGTAAATAATTGGGTACTGTTAGAGCTCAAACACCGGGCCGAGATCGTTAAACATTAAGTGAAAATCAAACATTTTGTTCGTGTTTGACGTTTACCAAACATATACATATAGTGATATTATGCTAAAAAAATAAACCTTGAGATGGAGTTTTCCTCAACCATATTTGTCAGCATAAACTCGCGACAAATACACTGCCGAAAAAGGGAACTGTACTTAGAATACCTAAATTATGCTAAAAGTTCGCTTAGATCGCCTAGTTTAGAATCCGTTGACCGTTTCTTCCCTACAACACTGAAGAAAAGTGATGATGTTTCACATGATGTGTGTATTATCTTGCCTTTGATAAACGGAGTTGCTCAGTGCAGAGATTTTTATGTTGTTTTCTGACCAGAAAACAAGGAAAAACATATGGTTTTTGTGTGATTTTGATTGTGTTGCGTGTGCTATTATGTATATTTTTTGGTTTTCCCGTTGTTTTCACTACCGTTTAGAATTCTTAGAATTTTGAAATAAATATAAAATTGTGCCCCTTCTGTTGTATTCAAGGGACAAGCATGAACCTTGAAACATGTTCTTGGGTGGAACTGAGCCCACTTTCGGTTCGTTGCTTTGATGGTGGTTGCTTGATGTCTGCATTCCATGGTGGCAGACAGAAAACAAAATCCCAAAAGTTCATACAACTGTTATCAGAAACACTTGCCAGTTGCATGCCACAACCCAATTCCAATACAAGCACTTGACACAATTTTGCTGCTGGCAAAATTTTGAAACGAAATCACGGCCTTGTCCACCATTATGTGGTCTCTTGTGCCATTTTTGGCCGTGACTGTTGTGGCCATCGAACACAATGCAGCCAAAGGTGTGTCACTTTTTGATAGGCAAAAAAGTAATGCATTGAAAATACAGACAGAAATAACCGATTTTAAAGGTGACACCGCCTTTCAAACTCAGGCAACGATCAGCTGCGAACCATTCTATTGCTGCAAAAGCAGCATCCGACCAAACAACTGATCGAAATAAATGAATCTGGTGGTGTAGCCAAGATCACTACCAATGTGCCAATGGATCTGCCCAGGAACATTGCTGACGCCAAGTTAATATGGACGGGCACGAAACTCTATTCAATTGGCGGTAAGTTTCAGAAAGTGTCAGTAATTTTTTCCATATTTTTAATTTTCTGAATCACCGTTTTCTGCAGGCGATCAAACTGTCTATTTGTTGGGACGGGATGCTGTCTGGCATCGCACTCCGACCAACCTGAATATGGAGCGACACAATCGTAAGTCTGTATAACACATCAGCGTCATCACAAATGCACATCTAGGTAGTGAATCTATCCCAATATCAAACAGTCAAGCACATAAAACAAAAAAATCAGTGAACTTAAAAACACCAAACCTATATACTGCTACTTCAATTTCAGCCGGCGTAACCTACCAACCCAAAGAGGACCTATTGATTGTGTGTGGCTGCCACAACATGCAAGCCGATTGCGCCATATCGTGTGAATACCGTGACGCCAGCAATGACACCAATGAATGGAAACTACTGTACCCGACTGAAGGATGGATCAACCAGAGACGTCGATTGACCGACGCTGCTGTGGTTGCTCATGGGGTTCGTTTTTGTCAGGGACGTTTTTGACAAAATAACGGGCGAATACACCCGGCTCGTGTGCTGATGCTTGGGACCTTCACTTTCGTATTATACCTACTTGTATATTATACAATATGTAGTTTTTTCATGAGGCCACTGTTTTTTTGTTCCATTTGTTTCACCGTCTGCCATCAAGTTCGGCTCTGGCATAATTGACCCTAAATTTGTCACTTCAGCCAAATGTCTACATTGTTGGTGGACACAAAAATAATGCTGTCAGTTACAACTTTGAGACCGAAAAGTGGACATTCCTGCGGGACATGAAAATCGAGCGACCCTACGGCGCAGGCGTTTTGGTGCATGGAGACACTCTGGTGGTTCGTATTAAAAAACTTTGGTGCAATCTCTAACCGTTGTGGCTAAGATTGACTGTGCTTTAACTGGGCCCAATTTGCCAGGTTTGCGGTGGCAACTTCGTCCAAGCGACCTGCGAACGGTACGACATTGCTGAAGACGAGTGGTCAATGGTGCTGTCAGATGCTGATGAGATCACATTGCATCTGTCACAGATCACCAATCAAATCTTCAACATTGACGGACAAAGTTGGCTGGCGCTGGGCGGCGTGCACAAAGATTGGGACGTCAACCCGGACGTCTGGGTGCATCAGAACAGTTATTTCATCAAAAATGGCACATTGCAGATTGGGAACAAATTGGGTCGCATTGCTGCTGCGCTGGTACCACCATGTTTGATTGAACGAAACTGCATCGGTGAGCGGTATACCTGACGGTGTTCAAGATCGGCAACTGTAACCTTTTCTGTTTGATCGCTATGTTTCTTTCAGGAAACGACGGTGTCCATCCATCTTTGGATTCATCTGTTGTCGCGTTGGTGATCTGGTGCGTCGTCGCTGGCTTGAGTGCGCGCAACGGTGAATGAAGGATGATGCTGAGTGTAAGGGATATGATTCACAATTTGATCAAAACATCCAGTTCGTTCACACATGCATATTTTCTTTATTGACAGGTGTTGATTATTGTTGCATACTGTAGCATTCCACAAATCTGCCCCTATTCACAGTGCTGCTACGGTATGGGTGTGGGAGCACATCACTCACTCACTTGCTTTGCGCACAATTTTTTTGTGTGTTGCTGTTGCCGATTATCTTTGTGTTAAATGCAACTTGTCATGCTATAATACTACGTTATCTTTCACTGTTTGTGTGAAGGTGGGATTGGTGCATGAAGGAGGCTACTTTTGTTTGGTTCCCCAACTCTGGTCGTTGACCGGAGAGAAGGACCTATTGCACTCTGGTCTGTTCTGACTGTTCTGATGTATTGGTTGCACAATGACTTTATAAGAATTGGTCAAATTTTTTTCCTGAATCGTAAAGAGGGAAAGTGACGGGGCAATGACATTGCGTTGCGTGATCGCACACAAAACATGTAGTAAAGAGAATGTTTCAGACCTGCGCCAACGTGGTTGATCTGCTGGATTATTTTCGGGTGAAAATGTTTTGTGAGAATCACAAATAGCACAGTGGTTAAGAGTGACTGAACGTGAAAATCAGGATTGATTTGATGAATTCTTATATGGTCATTGTGCGACCAATACCCAATTTATACGTTGATATTGGTCGCACAATGACCATATAAGAATTCAGCAAATCAATCCTGATTTTCACGTTCAGTCACTCTTAACCACTGTGCTATTTGTGATTCTGACAAAACATTTTCAGCCGAGAATAATCTAGCAGAGCACCCACGTTGCTGCGGGTCTGAAACATTTTGGTGACTGCATGGTTTGTGTGTGATCGCGCAACGCAACGTCACTGCCCCGTCACTTTCTTGCTTTACGATTCAGGAAAAAAAATTGACCAATTCTTATAAAGTCATTGTGCGACCAATACCATGCCGCACTGAAATGCTATTCCTTCAAATTTACCTAAACACAAAACTATCTTGCGAGAAAAGCTGGTGAACAGTAGAAATAACGGCTCAAACAGCTGAGCCTGGTTATTGGTTATAAAATCACTGAAATCTGGAAACGCAAGAATATTTTAAACTGAATGCAACATGGAAATCAGTAAGCGACGAAGCTCCAACAATCTTCACAAAATTAATGGCTGACATTGAAGGTTATTTATAGTCAGCCAGCGCCAAATCAGTGAATCGGTCTTGTCAACACAGCGATGCTGCACACCACGGTACCCAGAGAGAGGGCATTGATTGAGGCGGTGCCCGTTGGCTCTGAAACTAAAAGTATTCTGTAATAACTGTTTCGGAAGTAGTATACAACATGTAGATGACAAAAGCAGAATAAATTTAAAAGTAACTCATGGTAAATTTAAAAGTAACTTATGCTCACCAGGTGCACAAGTTGTGTTCATGACCACACAGCGTGGCATCATCACTGACATCACCGCGCCGTTTCTGGTTTTGGCATAATGAATTGTCGCCTGTTGTTCTTCAAATTTTCCAACCTTGGCCGCCACATAAACGTGTTTGATGGTATTGTGGTCGCTGTCCGTCCCACCCAGCACCACCCAATATGTACCCAATTGAAACATCTGGTCCCTAATATTGAGCAAGGGCATGCGCGTTTCCCGAATGAGTGCCCATCTGTCAGTGGCCATGTCGTAGCGTTCACACGTTTCAAAGTCCACGCCGCCACATGCCTGCGATATGGAAACGTAAAACATGTTCGTATTGCGAAATAGGGTCCGCTCTGTTTTCTTTCCTCTCACAATAGAGCTGTGTGCCGATACCCCACACTCACCACAAGCGCATCCCCGTCCACAATAACTCCAGGACTGAACGGACGATCGATGATCAGATGTGCCAGTTTCATCCATTGTTTGGTGGTAAAATCGTAGCTCATCGCTGTCTTGCCGGGCTCTTGCGTTACGAAATCAAAGCCTCCGATGATTACGATTTTTGACTGCAATACACGGTTTGCAAATGGCTGGCAATGTGGACAACGTTGATGTGTGTTTGTGACAAAGCAAGCTCACCCTGTGAGACACAACAGCAGCGTCGTATCCAACTGGCCAGGAACCTGACCCAGGTCTCAGCAACGTTCAGTCACCTGTGTCATCACTTGCATCGCGATATTCACATGATTGACTGCACGAACCGGGATAATGACATCCACATACAACCAACAAGTTGTGCTCACGTTGGTATGTGACCGACGCTGAAATGTTGTGTGTTTTACTTAATACTTTCATTTGAGTAAAAAGAAACTTTCATTCATAACCAGCTATGTACTAACGATGAGTTCTCTCCACATTCAATTTGGTCTCAGTTGCGGTCCACCGGCCACTTTCAGCTAGCACTTCCACCTTTCGCTCTCCTGCAACAAATTTTAAACGTAGCTTTTTGCAGCTTAGAATCACCGTCACTAACGGATAATTCAGAATCAACGACCAACCAACGTAGTACAGTTTTGTGCCTGTCCATATCAATGAGCCGCCTTCTGTCTTGTCATCAGGCACAGTAATTGAAACATCAGCAGGTGTGGCGACCATCGCATGACCATTGTCGTCAATGTCAACCAACTGAATCTTGGGTTCCGTGTGTTGCATCACAACGATCACTTGGCGTGCTGGGGGTTTATTGCACAAGATGACGGTAAATCATTAATAAACGTGCACTCACTCACCAACGTGTTCCTTTGTTCCGCAAATGGCGATGCTGCTCAATCCGACGACAAGCCGCAGTGACCACAACATTGATTGGAGGTTGGTGCTTGTTCATACAGCTGTGTATTGATAATGGTCGGTTTTACACACCTGCTGGATTCGGATGTTGCGCTGAGATTGCTAAGACTCTATCTATTCTTGTTTTGGAGCCCGTGGAATGTGAAGATCTGGGCGTGTCACAATCACAAGCACTTAGACAAAAGTGTAAAGAACAAACCTTTATCTTTCTACGGTCTCGAAAGTAGCAACGCGCGAGATTTTGAAGGGCGATTGTTATGATCAGAACTTTGTGTGATTGTATGCGTGCTTAGCATTTTCAAGAGGAAGATAAACGTTATTTTCACGCCTGGCTACGGTGTGGCAGGATGTTTCGGCTGATAGGTTGATTTTATGAGCTCTGGTAAAAACAAAAACAAGGGAGATGCCCCAAGCTCAAATATTTTCATTTCAAAGTTCGTGCCTTGAAGTACAATTATCGCAAGTGCTAGACGTTTGCAAATCGCTAAATCCCGGTAAATATTTTTTCCGAAAACCGATCTTAAAATACGAATGTTTTCAATGCCAAATAATCTTAAGAAAATACGTAGCACATGATTACGACGTGCGTTGAAACGTAAAACCGCAGCCGCTAACATAAAATGGCATATCAGATCACCAAGTAGCAGAGAAAATTAATAATCAATTTGAATATCATCCAGTCCTGGTTGTGCCTGAGTCTGCATCCACAACAATCGTTTCTGTGCTCCATAACATTGCAAATGTGCCATCAGTCGTTGTCTAGTTGTTTCGTGAATGTCCAAGTCATCCATACATTTGGATACGGCGCTCGCGCATTCACGGAATCCCATTGAATGAAAGTCATAGGGGGTGGCTGCCGGGGAGGAGGCTATAATGGAAAGATTTCTGCATTGGTTTGAAACAAGTGTGCCACGTGGTTCTGCTTTTGTGACGGTTATTTTGAAAATAAAATACAGCTCAACACCAAATAAACACTCTACACTATACGGCCGAGATTAAGCCTCACAAAACGCGATTTCCCGTATTACTTCTTGGGTCACCTTGTGTGTAGCGTGAGGGTACGTGGGTGCTAACCTTGACAATGGTTGTTCCCTAGACGCAAAGTGTTCCCATGAAACATCACTGCAAAATTTCACTCACCGTCGACATTCATGGTCTGCATCTGTGTCAAATATGCGACGGTCATCTGCAGGATCTCTGCCTTTTCCAATTTCTGCGATCCCTGTTTCTCAAAGGCGCCCGGCACGAGACGACGCAGTTCGGCCAGACACGAATTGATGCGATCGCGACGTTTCTTCTCGATTCGCTGCAAAATCAAGGAAAACTGTAAGCTTAGCCACACAAAAGTTTTGAAATCGTTTAAAATTCGTCAAAATTAAGTGGTGAATAAAGCGGTCCTCTCGTAAAAAAGTTGTTGATAACCGCACAGAAAACGTCTCCCTTCAACTTACACCTCGCCGGAATTTCCTCGGTTCACGTTGTGTGGCACGTCGACAATGTTCCGATCTCGTTGAGGTGCTAAAAAAAGGTGTAGTTTGTTTGTGAGGGTACCTACCATAACCATGCAACATGAAAACACAAAAAAATGAAAAAAATGAGAAAAAAGGAAGGTGAAGAAGCTCACCGTTTGTCTCCGGCATCACTGGCATTACAGTCGGAGTCACTTGTTCGACTCGATCTGCGTTGTTGCGGAGGAGTGGTGAACTGAGCCGACACCGTGCTCGGCGCCACCAACAACGGATGGGTGGTATTACGGTATGAGGTCACGGTAGGGGTTGCTGTTGGTGTTGACTGGGTGACGGTTGTATCTGGTGGATGGTGTTGACTTCGATGATGATTTTCGATGATTTGTTGGATCACTGAACTGGTAGTGGTTGGACGGAATTGGTTGAGAAACAACATTTTGACCGTTTGTGTTGCAAAACTGCGCTTATTCTGAAGTGCTGAAACTGTTGATGGGCGATAATATTAAAGATTAAAAAATGCAATCATAAAAAATTATGAGAGTATACGTGACCAAACAATACCAAATTTTCCCAGAAGTGACTGTGTGGATCGAAAATGCTCATCGTGATCAACAAACGAAGTCGGCAATTTACAGCAACAAATAAAATAACGATGATCACACACGTACGCCGCCCATTTCATTTTCCCGCACCGTTTACACATCCATAAACGGCCCATAGAATGTCCGTTTCTCAAAATTTCAAGGTCAAAAATTACGATGTCCAACCAGCGCGTGCGTGCACAGAGGCATGTGGCTCGACCCGCTTTTCTTTTTGAAACTCACCGCCGCACCGCACCATGAGTCTCACGGGAGAATTTTGGATTCATTTTCATTTATTAGTTCGCGCTTGGGGGGTTGTTTTTTTCTTTGTTTTATGTGGGTTCGTGCCCTATTTAGATATGAGGTGAAAGGGATCAAAACAAAAAAAAAAAATAAAAAGAAAAAAAAAGAAAAAAAGAAAAAAGAAAAAAAAAAGGAAAAATTGATAAAAATAGAAATAAAAAAAAAAAAAGAAAAAAAAAATGAACAAAAAAAAAAAAAAAAAAAAAAAAAGAAGAAAAAAAAAACAGATAGCAAAAAAAAAAAAAAAAAAAAAAAAATATAAAAAAACAAAAAAACAACGAGAGAAAAAGCCAACCAAAACAAGAACCCCCCCCCCACAAAACTCCCCCCCCCCCCCAACAACCCCCCCCCCCCCCCACCACCAGCCAACCCCCCTCCCTCCCCCCAACACCCCCCCCCCCACCCAAGCAAACCCCCCTCCCCCCCCCAAAAAACCCCCCCCCCCCAAACCCCCCCCAAGAAAACCCCCCCCCAAGAAATACCCCCAAAAACCCCCCCCCACAAGAACCACCCAAGACCCCCCCCAGAAGAAACCCCCCCCCCCCCAGAAAACCCCCCCAGAAGCCAAGAAACCCAAGAAACCCCCAAAAACCCCCCCCCCCCGCCCCAAAAACCCACCCAAGAAACCCCCCAAGAAATCCCCCAAGAACCCCCCGCAACCAAAACCCCCCCCACGAAAACCCCCAAAAACCCCCCCCACACAAACCCCCCCCCCCAAACCAAACCCACCAACAACCCCCCCCAACAAACCCCCAAAAACCCCCAACCAAAACCCACAAAACCCCAAAACCCAAAAACCAAAAAAAAAAAAAATGGATAACATGACTAAAATAGGAAAATCCCTTAGCTGCTCACTCATGGCACCTTATAACAACAACCGCACTGGACCACACCGTTATCATGCCATGTCGATTAAATTCCGATACACGCATCTGAAATTGATGCCAATTTATCGAATAAAATGAGCACTTCAAACGTTTTTGTGATATTTACCGCATTTATTGTTCTGCGAAATGAGAGCGGCAAAATCGAGGGTTGAGCAGAGGATGTTTATCGATAATTGATTGAAATGTGCATGTGGGTTCTAGGGATTTCAAATGTATCTGGTTACTTTCAACTTGAGCTCGATAACCGCTAAAATGTGAATCCTAAAATTTTGAATAGAAGAAGAAAGCACAATTTGAACTACAGAACTACCAGCAACTGCGCCTTGCTGCTCGAACTGCGCGTTGCAGATTGAGGAAAATTGCGGGATGAACCACAGCAAGGTTGGAAAAAAATTTTGTTTAAAAACAAGTTTTTTAAAAAAAAGTCTCAGGTTCAGTGAAATTTGACTAAAGTTGCCTAAAACGCGCAACAACTCAAAATGTACACAGTCGTTTCTGCCAACTTCGAGCTCCACGATGGGGTATGACATCGAAGTACCGCGTACAGCGTACAGGTACATGCATGTGTCTCATGTATCACGGAAAAACATTTTTTGGGACATCTGAGATACCAAATACATGCCCCGGATCCCCAAAAGTAATTTTGTGAATAACATTTTTCGACCCTTGAGAAAAGATGACAAAATAACCCTCAAAAAGGCCATTTTTGGACGTTTTTGGGCATTTTGTTCACTGTAAAAACATTTCGAAAATTTTTTTCGAAAAGAAATTTTTGCCCAACCCTGAACTACAGGTAATTTTGTGTCGTTAAACTCTTCGCGGAGTCACAAATCACCAGACGAATCAGCAAAGGCGCTATTGGGTACAGAACAGTTCGCATTTATGAAGGTGTACAAGTGCACCTTACAACACGTGTGACAAATGCACCGTTATATTATTATTCGTCAAGGTTGCGCTTTCTGCGGGTGTGATA
>JASAMV010008515.1:0-34801 GCA_030248065.1 Rhynchonema sp. JSB1_4
CTGGATAGGCGACGTTAGAACTACAGGGTTGTCAATAATCCAACATCGGTTTCGTATACATATGCAGCTGTGCGTGTGTGTTCGTGTTGGGTGTGCTGTTGCCTGATGTATCAAGGGAACGGTCATTTTGGGGTTTTATTTAGGTTATGCATATGTATTTGTTCAAGCAAATTAATATAAAGCGCTTTATTCTTAAAAATACTGGCTGATGAAAAGTCACCAGATGACATAAATTGTTTGAGCAACCACAGTGAACGACATGTATGCGCGAAATTCGAGTAACCTATAACTCAACCAATCAGCGAAACGCGCACGTCGTGTATGTGCACGGTCAAATGCAAACTGTGTGTATAATTGCAGGTAGAAGTTCAGTGTTTTGTCAACCATATTTCAAACTGCAGTCCGAATTTGCAATTTACAAATTTGTATAATCTAAAGAAAAAACACAAGATAGCCATGCCCTTGATAAATCAGGCAGTAGCGCACCCAACGCGAACACACACGCACAGCTGCATATACGAAACCAATGTTGGATTATTGACAACCGAAACGTCGCCTATCCAGAAAAATGTTTCGCACCGGCCCCGGCCCCGGCCGTGGCGGTGCGCCCTTGTCGGCCGGGGCGGGGGCCGGGGCCAGGGCCTCGGACATAGATTATTTTTCATGGCCCCGGCCCCGGCCCTGGCCCTGGCCTACATGGGCGCGCCCTAAACAACAAAAAAATGTTTACTCATGTTTACGTACGCACATTTCTGTCAATGTTTGCGTAAGCGTAAATTCCCATTTTTCACTGTGCGTGCTTGGACCTATTGTGCGACGGTTCAGTCCCGGGGCACGGGTTCAAGCCTGGCCATTCAAGCCCGGCCTAGGCCTATAAAATGGTCAAATATGCCAGGCCTGAATCGGCTGGGCCTGAAAAACTGGCCCTGAAAAGGTCGGGGCTGAACTTCCTGGCCCGAAAAGTCGCGGAATACCGTAGCTTGGACGATTTGAACGCTTTTGATTGTTTACAATCCAACAACGAAACCCACTTGCAAGAGATACTGCAATAGTGGTCTAGTATACGAAGCTGATCGTTGCACTACTTGTACATACCGTAGCTTGAAACAAATGATCACGGCATGCACTTTGCTGACATATGTTGATGCATAATACGTGCTAAACAGCAAGTGACGGCTGCTTCTTCACCACAGTGTGCAAAATATTGTATGCCAAGTCAAGCACACCCAAGTCAGACTCCGGTCGCAAAAACGACCCAAGATGCCCACAAAGTGCATACGAGTGTCCGCAGTGTGCGGAAATGTTTGTCTTAACTGACCGACGTGTACCTCCAAGCCACCCGACCAGCGTGTTGCATATTGCAGCACAAACACGAATTTGTTGTACGCCAATCACGAGGGAGTTTGCCGGCAATATGGCGGGCATCTTGCAATATTGCCCGACGCAAAACTGCTCGAAGAACTGATCTACACGCTGGTGGTGGGTGCATTTTTCCAAACTGTCCAGAATCTATTTATCAGGTGATGGGGTTTGTGAGTTTGGCGCTGTTCAAAAAGATGCGATCCAACATTGGCCCGAATTCCCGAACGCTTAATCGCATTGTGAAACTAACGCGACTCTACAATTGAAGGCTGACCGCGTTTGTTTGCGGCTATTATTTCAGGACTTCAATCCGTTGCTTTGTGAAGTTTTACGAGCCCCACAAAGTTTAAAACACAACATTTAAAAAAAATTTAATTTTTTTTACTTTTTTTGGTCTAATTATGAGCACAACACTGACAGCGGCGCGACTTCAGCACGAAACGGCGCACCAAGTAATGGCGCGTTTTACGCTCCCTGTGATTGTTTACGCGTGTTTACGCGAAAAAACTGGCATGTGTCATTTTTCCGAAACGCCAAACATTTTCAGTGAAGAAAACCGAATAGTTCAAACTTTGCCCTTTGGATTACTATTGTTTTCAACGTCACGTACACAGCTGTGATCGCACGCATCTGAATCGTTCGGGGCTGGGTAGTGCATCCGACAGAAACCCGACTACTCATTCTGACGCGGGGAACATAACATTCGAAATCTTTGGAAATAAGCACAACAATATTGTTGTGAAACTGGCTGCCAGCTTTCGTGTGAGCCTGCTGCCCCATGTGCTTCCTGAGGTATCTATAGCGTTCTGCTGGTTGTTGAAACATCAGCAAAGCCATGTACCTACATGAGTGATTGCAAGCGTCTGAATCAGGGAAGTGCATCCGACACATAGGGTGATATTTTCGAAACGGTGTAAATGTCAGTTGGGTGTAAAGGTCGGTGGAAAGCTCGGTCGACAGCTCAGTGTGATAGACCTCGGTGTAAACTTGAAACATTCCACGTTAATAACAGGCAATGTTTCACGTTTACACCGAGCTACGCCGACCGAGCTTTCGACCGAACTTTACGCCAACCTTTACGCCCAACTGACCTTTACACCGTTTCGAAAATTCCACCCATACTTGAGTACCGACTTCTTAGACGCGGGCAAAATAATGTTCGAACTGTGGAAATAAATAACCTGCTTTGTGCATTACGGCTGTAGACATTTTTCCACTCCTGCAAAACTTTGTGGACCTCGTGTCTAGAGTTCCCACGCCTAGCCTCCATTTCCTGAGAAAACGGCTGCCAACAAACACGGTCGACATTCAATTGTAGAGTCGCTCTAAAGCCACCGATTAATGACAACTTCCAGGTGGCTGACCTCAGTTGTTGCGTGTAGCAGCGTCGTGCTTGCTAACTATACATCGTTCTCTCAGAGAACAAAGAACAAATTCTCGCGCGCTGATTGGTCCACGTATGTTCAACAGCCAATCAGCGCGCGAGAATTTGTGCTTTGTTCTCTGAGAGAACGAAGTATAGTTAATGGAATATAGTTATAATGAAGTATAGTTAATGAAGTATAGTTAACGAAGCCTTAATGGGGAATTTATGCACCGACCTGGAGAGCGTACGATACAATACATTTCGAATACACGGTGTTTTTCAATTGCACCGCGCAATTGATTGCTGTTGCGTGTTCGGGAATGCCGGCCATTATTTTTGCAGCCGCATTCTGTCTGGCCAATAATTGGCATGCGGCAAACCGACGTCAGCTCTGGACAATACGCCAACTGGCAGTGGGAATTACATGACGGTATGTTGACTGTGACATGCACGAAAGCTTTCAATTGAGATATGTCTAAAAAGCTGGCTAATATTGTGTGCAGTTCAATAAACTGACACTGATTTGAATTACACCAAAAGGAAACGTGTTGCAGTAATACAAAAATGCGCCTGATGTACTTATAGGTATATGTACGTGTACTGTATATTAGTTAGTTAAGTGCATTGCGATCCACCAGAGCAACTGCACTTTTCTTCCCCTCCCCCGAATAGATTGGGGTCGGCGAAAATTTCCGACCAAATTTGGTTTGTTTGGCAGTTAGGCCGCTCTCTGACAAAAGCAAAAAGCAAAAAGCAAAAAGTTCACAACACACTTTTTGCTTTTTGCTTTTGTCAGAGAGCAAAAGCAAAAAGTTGACTTTTTGCTTTTTGCTTTTGTCAGAGAGCAAAAAAGCAAAAAGCAAAACGTTGTGCAGCGCGCACAAGCAGCAAACATCAGCGTGTTCCAGACCTGTGTAATTTTTGATTTTCGGGTTTGTGCAGCCTGGTTTTGGGCGTAAAAAGTCATGATGACTTTTTGCTTTTTTTCAAGTTTTTGCTTTTTACTTTTGCTCTCTGACGAAAGCAAAAAGCAAAAAGCAAAAAGCAACTTGCTTGCTAAAAGCAAAAAGCAAAAAGCTAAAAGTGTGTGGTAAACTTTTTGCTTTTTGCTTTTGTCAGAGAGCGGCCTTAAAGGTTGAAGAATCTGCAGATCTGGAACGTAATTTGGTCACATCGACAAATGCGGTCATCCGATTTTCTCAACATCAGTGTTTGGGTTTTTAGGGTGCTCGGTGACAATTTCGGTTTTGTTTTTGCCGATAATTGTCGGTATTTTTATTTGTTTTCAAGCGGGACCGTTATGACCATCTTAAACTGTCAAGGGAGCCATGGGCGATGTGCGAAAATTGATGTGAAATCCTCATTCCCAACCAAACTCCTTCTCCAAACAGGCGAGATCACTGACGATCCCCCTTTAAATCACTACAGAATGGTCACGAGTGACCAAAGCAATCGTAACTCGGATTCAGCGACCAAAGTTACCCACCAAACCAAATCTTCATCAAATAGGCGACCGGCGCTATGCTCTTTTCTGGCATGGTCGCGTGTCCGGGCTCGGGCGTCTGTGGTCAGGGGTGCAAAACAGTTTGCCCCGTGGGCCATATCTTTCAATGTGTCGCTGTTCCTATGATTGGGTCCATATCGTAACAGTTTCGCACCACCTCTACGCCGGTTAAAATCACAGACTCGTAAGTTATGGCGCAACCCCTTTTGAATCCCCCTCACCCCCGACCAACCGGGACCCGACCATGCGACCAAGGTGCATATACCGGCCATAAATGCTTCCCGGGACGCACGGTATGTCAAGGAACTGGCGCAAAACAACTTGAGAATGTTTGTCTGTTCGAGCGCATTATATACATACAGTACATTTCCAGGAAAGGGGTGGTTGCACTAGTGCGCACGCGTGTGTGCGATTAATTTGCGTGCACGTGCTTAAGACTTATCGACTTTTTGCTTAACTATCGCACGCACCCACACGCGTGTGACCCAGTGCGGCGCTTGGGCGTGGGAAAGTCGCAAAATGTTGCCTGTTACGTACCGCACGCAAATTAATCGTACGCCCGCGTGACGGTAGTGCAGCTACCCCTTTCCTGGAAATGTATATGTGAACTTGCGAATCGACCTCAAAGTTACGCACGGCCTACATATATATGTAGGTATATATGCAGTATAATGGCAAGACAGACACAAAGTGACGCATTGGCACGCAGGTACAAGCATCGCGATCAGCACCGCCTGGCGTACGGCGCATGACGACACGACAGATGGATGGGCGACCACCCACACCGTCGGCTGCATGGACCCGGACGGGTATTGCGATCGCGACAGCAGTCAGGCAGCCACCGCCGTCTGTCACAAACGTTAGACACTCACGTTCATTTGGGCCTGAGCCTGAATCTACATGTATGAAGGCCGAAGCGGATGCACGAAAACAAATGACAACCTCGTTATGCGCTTTGATGTTGTTCAGTTTTTCATGGTTATCCGAAAGTCTAGCCGTTCGAATTGTCGTCGTTCACAACCGTTTTTATTCAATCCAGCCTGGTTTCATCCTGGTTGTAGTTGCACGTTAAACCACTGTACGACTACGCACTAAACTAAACCAGTCCGTCATCAGACAACCATGGACTCTGTTCATTCCATTTATTTTCTCGCTATCTTCAGCGATGATTATCAATCTCACGTCTCAAGTTACGCCTAGCTACACGGCATAATCATAACATTCAAAGCTAGTAACCATTTAAAGACACACTCAAGTTGTTGGGTCAAAGGGTTACCTTGACACCATGCATGACAGGAATGACGAGCACCCAGTTTGCGGAAGAGCGCAACACCGAAGGCACCGGTGCGCAAATCGAGCAGTTCACGTACGGTGCCAGCGGGATGCAATGTATCGCGAAATGTCACCAAACGTATCATTGTTTTGCGGTCACCGTCGTAAAGGACACCAAGATTTGTCGACTGCATTGGGCCTGGCAGGTTGTTGCAACATACAGTACCACTGTTAGGGTTGAATCTTCATCCATCGCGGTACTTAGTTGACATACAGTCCGTGACGAATTATGTGGACGCTTTTCAACGCCGCCGCGCGCGGCAAGCGTTGTGCATATTAGGGTGCACCACAAGGGTAGGTAGACTTTTCAGAAAAAATCCTATAATTGGAGGTAACGGATGGACTTTGTGGTCTACCGTTGACAAATTATGTGCATAGCCAGGATTTAGCCACTGTCCAAATTTGGGTAAATTTTGGCCTGCCATACGCTGTACGTAGCCATTTTTGTGATTATCGATTGATGCCGCGCGCGCGGCGCGCGCTACTTTTGCCTCGCTGTTAGAGCCGGTTATTGATTGTGTGCTGCATTCTTATATGCACAACGCTTGCCCGCGCGCGGCGGCGTTGAAAAGCGTCCACATAATTCGTCACAGACTGTATGTAGGTAGCTCAATGGTTATTTTGGAAAAGTAAGTTTTATGCTAGTGACGCCGCGCAAGGTAGTATTAACTGCTATTCCGCGACTGTTTAGACCCGGAAGTTCAGGCGCGACCTTTTCAGGCCCAATTTTTGAGGCCCGTCCGATTCAGGACCGCATAGGCTTAGGCTCCAGCCGGGCCTGAATGGCCGGTCCTGAACCTGTGCCCCGGGACTAAACCATCGGACAATAATTAAAATGCGAATCACATACCCGGCTCTTGTGATCCCTTGAGCCATGTAATGTACATACTAAATTACTAATTTCGTTGCCTCATGCATTTCTACAGGCGCAGGAAACTCCCGTTCGAAGTCGAGGCAGGCAACAAGCTCAACGCACAGTCAACAAGCCACGCAGCTGGCTCGTGTGCGTTTCCAATGTTTCAGTCACACAAGCTGTGTGTGTGTGTGTCAGCTGCGTGGCTTGTTGATTGTGTGTCGAGCTTGTTGCCTGCCTCGACTTCGAACGGGAGTTTCCCTGCGTCTGTAGAAATGCATGAGGCTACGAAATTAGAAACTTACTATACAACAGCTGATACAGTATACTTGGAACTTTTTGGTGGCGCTAAGTTTCTTGACACATTGACCGTTTTCCAGGACACTCTGCTCATCACGAAAACCGCCAACACGAATGCGCTTTTCTACTTCGTCAAAGATTGATCTTCATCCCGACTGTGGGCATTTGGCCACAATCGATCATCGTCTGTTTTGTGTTCGTCTTTTTTTAGTTCTGTTTCTTTCTTGTTGTGTGTTTTTTAGGCTAATGTTACAGTGGTCATCTCAAGTGTCAAATGCGTTCCGTCAACTCACTCACAACTCAAGGCGCGAGAAATTAATACATGGCATTCGGTAGACAAAGTCATTGGTCCACTTGCGTCGACCACTGTAATATGAGCCGTTTTTCAAATTTGCGTGCATGTTCGCTCACAGGCGATGTGCTTAATAGACACTGAAACAGATGTGAAGTTTGAGGCCACAGATGTAGTGTACAACCATGGTTTTGTTCGTCAAGTTTTTATTGTCATTGTTTGCAATACGTAAAGCTCGGTTTCTTTGTGCCTAAGAATTGTTCAAACGATCCTGCTTTTTGTGCCTGTATGCGCACAGCAATACTCAAATACGAAATAGTGTAAAGTCCTATTAGCCCTGTGCCGTTGCGAGGTGTCATATTGCTATGTCTAACCATGCCATCAATCATCACTATATTTCTACAGTATAATTAAGCCTTACTGATGCCAGACTTATTCCAATCATTCAAATTCACCGACAGAGTCTGTCGTTTGACGGCAGCCAAGAAGCCGCGTTTCATCAACGGATGTCGAATAAGGAACAACCACACATTCAACAGCGGGTTCAGATGGGTGATCGAGTACATTAGATTCGTCCACACCGGATCCAGGACGTCCTCCGTGAAGTGGATTGTCTGCAACATTGCAACGGTATGTGATAGTGGTCCGTTGACCTGTGCTACAGCCCGTGCAGTCAGTGTGTGTTACGCTGAGAGTGGCTGTGTGTGTGTGTGTGTGTATACGCAGTGTGCGTTGCACGTTATGGAGTCAGTGAGCATACCTTGTTCGTGCAGTCGTTTGGTGCTGCATAGGTATGTGAGATCCTTCAAGCCCACCTGTCAGACGGACGCGTAGTTCAGCTGGTTAGAACAGCCGGTGCCGGAAGACGCAGGTTCAACCCCTGCCGTGTCCATAATGTTTGGTGTGGCTTGGAGGATCACAGGTATCCAGTTCGTGGCGCACTGTTTTGTCATATAATAATCGCAGTTTGTCTACCTCCCGGGGGGCTCTGTTGGGAAACATTTCCGCTTTAAGCCTCCTGTGGAACCGTTCGGAGTAAAAATTTCAAAGATTAACGAAAAACAATTGCTAAAATGTGTCTCCGCAGAGAAGAATGTACAATCGGGTCATTGGGTCTCTGGATAGACATATCACTTTTGTGTTAGTGTAAATCCACCACCCAAACCTACCATCACCGGTATGATCACAAACAGAAATGTGGCCAAGGTGCTGTAGGCCATCTTTCTTGTCATCGCTTTCTGCAACTTTTCAGCCGGTTCTGATTTCTTGTTCGCTTCGGCGACGCGCTGAATGAAAAATCGTCAGCAAATTTGTGTGTCTGATGAAATACACTTTGTCAAATTGCCAAAAGTTACCAAAAAAATACTTACGGCACGAGTGCGCCGATAGTTGATCAAAACGACCACGGCAAAAATGGCAACGCTGCCGAAATTGCCAAGAATGAACGTCATCGTGCCGTACGTATTCAACCACGGCAGAATAGTGGTCGCCTCATAACAGGTCTCCCCTTCGTCCAAACCTGGGTGTCGATAAACGTTCAGTCAGTGAAACATCACAAAACAAAAAATATCCATAAAAGGAGTCATTGACGCAGCAGCAACCTTCCATGGGCTCAGTGTTCATGTGGAAGTATCCAGTCACATACGATACGATCGCGAAGATGAGATTGTGGACATACAAAACGGCAACGATCGCCCAACCGAGTTTGGCAGACTAAAGTTATAATTTGACTACGACAGCTTCATTTTTTAGGATCGTTTCTGTGAAACATCAGCAAACAACCACATATAGGCAACCTACGCCAACACGAGCCCGATTTCGAAGGTGGTGTGTATTCAAAACGAATAGAAAGTGAAAATCATCATCCTCCACTTTATATTCTTCAACGTGTAACATTTCCCAAATCAGCAGCCACGTATGAATGTTTCACTATTCTGCCAGCTGCGAAATCGGGCTCGTGTTGGCGTAGTTTGCCTTTTACGTACTGTACCTGTGCCATGTACCAAGTTGGAGCGATTGAAATCAACAATCGATCAAAGCTCATCCCGGCCAGCATTGTGCCCGAATTCATGTAGAAACACAGATACAGAAACACATGCGGCAACAGACTGCATTGCCAGGGAGTCGGCGCCCACTGAAAATAAAAATCGGGCAAAAGGCTGCGATTAGATAAATGAGGAATGCGGAAATTGGTGAGCAGATAAATGCGGAATGGCAAATTTCTGCATTCCGCATTCCGCGTTTATCTGTTCACCTTTGCGGAATGGTGCGTGATTGGGTGACAATGATAACTGCTCCCGGCGTGCTGACCTCAAGTGTTGCGCAAACAGCAACTGAGATGTTTGACCTGAAGCATGTGCCATGTGCACTATAATGTGCCTTGATTTTTGGGTACCCCCCCCCCCACCTATCTATCGTCAACAAGTTTGGGTCGACCCCCCCAGATTTCGGACTTGGCTCATCTATCTATCGTCAACACCCTGACCAAGTACTACACTGAGCGCCTGGACCTACTGTATAGCGCACTGCGGCGTGTGTTTGCCTGCCCGCAGTGCACAGATCAAAACGAGCCCAACTTTGTCCTTACATGCAAAAATTATTTAAAACCATTCTTAATAGTCGAACCACGTGCTGTTTCCTGTCTTTCTTGGTCCAACAAAACCATAACAATCCCGTGTTAACCGAACTTCTAGTTGCGAGATTACAATTTCGACTCAATCGCGCGCCTGGCAAAACTTGTGTCAAACCCCCCCTTTGGAGTCTAAACAACAACAATGTTTCGCATGCTCGCTGTGAGCTTAGTGCGTATGCGCTGCCAGCATGTCAATGAAACATTCCTCCATGTTTGCTGAGCGGAGTGCAGTGCTTGATGAACAAGGACACATATTTAATCTCTTTGGTCTTCTGAAGTCTCGACAGGAGTTATGTATACGTTATAAAGTAGGATACCATACTTTGTTTCCCTTGCTTTGCATAAAAATGAAATACTATACAAGTATCGGGATGTGGACTGGAAGTCTGCTAGCCAGCGCAACGTGTAGCGTGTGGTGTGCAAAGCAGTGTGTGTCTGCACGGTTGCATGGGTATAAGTGCAACTTTGAGCCGCAGCCAGACCGCGTTCCCGTAGCTCAGTTGGTAGAGCAACTGGCTGTCCAGGCCTGGTGGCTGGGAGGTCGGAGGTTCGAGTCCTTCCGGGAGCATACGTTTGGTGTGGCGGTTCAGAGTTCACAGGGAGTGTACCTCGACAATCCGATCCATCAATACGATATGCCCCGCGTCAAACATATGTGCGATCGCCACCATTAGGTCAACGAACGCAACACCTGTGTAAGTTGTCAATGACTTCTCAAATTTGCAGTCTTGGTCGCCTCATTGAAGTGAACTTTACTGCATAAAATCAGCTCGCATGCATTTCATTGTGGTCAGGCGGACGTCTCTGACGCATCGCACTGACGATGACTTCTGCACACCGTGCACACAGCAGGCACATGCGCACAGCAGGCTCTCAAGATTTGAGCGCGTTATGTGCGTTTAGGTGCGTTTAGGCAAATGGCTGAACACGCGCCTTTAGCCACAGCTTTTCAGACCTTTCCATGGCTGTCTTCACTGTGGTGCACTGCCAGTCTGTGAAAACGGGGATGGGGGGTATCGAAACGGTCACCCACAAACGCGCTGCACACATTACTTACAGTACCGGGTGCAATTCTAAGCTGAAAGTTGAAGTCGCGTGCACGCGCGTGCGAAACAGTGCAAAGTACAGGCAAAAGTCGAAGTAACTTCGCGTGCACGCACGTGCACCCGCGTGCACGCGAAGTTTTGCGCGTGCGCTGCCTATGTTTAGCACTTGGAAGTTGCCGTGCACGCGCGTGCACGCGACTTCAACTTTCAGCCTAGAATTGCACCCGGAACTGTAGGAGAAGGGTGGTGTGTGGACAGATTACGGTTGAAGAATGTCGGAGAATTCCGGCGCTCTGGTGTTTCTCAAACGGATAGTTTTCCACAAACCTGCAAACACGATATACTCCTGTCGCGAGCGGAAGGCTCGATGGTAGAAGATCGTGTACAAAACGGTCAGGTTGCCGACCGAGATCAGACTCGGTATGACCACGTACAAAACGACCACCAGATCATAGAGGAACGCGTGCAGTGGGTCCATCGCTGCTTCATCAGTGGTCAAATTGGAATTGTTAAACGACATTTTGGTCACACTACTGATGATGGCCCGCCGCACCGCGCCCGCAGAGTGTCTTTCCCAAAATTAAACAACCTTGCTGAATTTAGGCCTCACATCTCACATGCTCACAGATTTTGCACATTTTGCAAAAAGCCAACAACAGGTGTGCCTGCTTACGAAATAGATTAGGCTATAATTATACATACTTTGGCCAACTTCTAATTCATTTCACTATTTGAAAAGTTGGTCAAAGTATGCGCTTGGATACGCCCTTGCACACCGAATGTATTGAAACCTAATTTCTTTGTCACGCGCAATATTGCGCGTTTCCATGGCTCCGAGATTCGCAACACACGTCATGGGATCAGCCAGCAAGCTTGGGTTACGGTATCTGATATGTAAGTTATTAATACCTCCTGAAGCAGAAAGTGCGTGGGTCGGCTGTCCCGTGTTTGTTTTGTGTTTCAGCTATTGGAAAACGGAGCACGTTTTATTTACACATAATCAGTAAATTTTTTTAATCAACCCATCACGAGATGTCTCGGCGAACTTGCAAAAATTTCATGCGATGCTAAGGCAAAGCTCCACCAACACGAGACCGATTTCGAAGGTGGTGTGTATTCAAAACGAATAGAAAGAGAAAATCATCATGCTCCACTTTGCATTATTCAGCGTGTAACATTTCCCAAATCAGCAGCCACGTATGAATGTTTCACTGTTCTGCCAGCTGCGAAATCGAGTTGGCGTAGTTTGCCTTTAAC
Organism: Rhynchonema sp. JSB1_4; assembly: GCA_030248065.1. NCBI lineage: Eukaryota > Metazoa > Nematoda > Chromadorea > Monhysterida > Xyalidae > Rhynchonema > Rhynchonema sp. JSB1_4. The sequence continues at coordinate 11,945 of JASAMV010008515.1, forward strand.
TGGAAAAAATTAAAAACTACCACTACATACTTCTCAGCGACAGCTTTGACATTTGCTGTCTTGGACATCACCAATGGATTGCCAATTGTTAGTCGGCAACTGCTTTTCGCATTAAACAGACACACAACTGCTTTACAAATATTTCGATGCCGAAACCTGCAAATGTAAACATTCACAAACGGGTTGATTATTTGAGATTGACATCAACCAAGCTAAATACACTCCGAAACTAAAATCGAATCATCCTTCGCCAAGCGTTACTACCGCATTTGGAATCACTAAAAAGAGAACAGCGTGCACAGCGAACTTATTGCCTACAAGGGTCATGTTTTCGAAACTGTGTGAAGTTCAGTTGGGTGTAAAGGTCCGTGGAAAGCTCGGTGTGAGAAAGTTCAGTGTACGCTCGGCGTAAGCTTGATAGATTGCACGCTGAGCAAGCAGCAGACGCGCGTTTCTAAACGAAAGATCAACCTTGATAGGCTGCTGTGCAAGTGTAAATCGTTTGTTTGCAATATTATTTGTTTAAGCTTGTTGCACAAGCAGTTTTAAACAACATACCATACGAGTTTCTTGTCCTTTTAGCCGTTTTGATTTTGGCCTGCGATCAGTTAGCGACGTCAAATGTTTTGGCATCGCCCAACTTACCTTTACACCGTTTGAAAATGTCACCCAAGGTTAGGTATTGGTCGCACAATGACTTTTATAACCATTGGTCAATTTTTTTCCTGAATCGTAAAGGGAAAGTGACGGGGCAGTGACGCTGCACTGCGCGATCGCGCACAAAGCATGTGTGATCCTCCAAGCCACACCACCAAACATATGGACACGGCAGGGGTTGAACCTGCGTCTTCCGGCTGTTCTAACCAACTGAACTACGCGTCCGTCTGGCTGGCGTGCTTGAGCGTGCTCTTATACCTATGCAGCACCAAACGACTGCACGAACAAGGTATAACGTGTAACGCACACTAGCGCGTATACACACACAGCCTCAGTCAGTGTAACACACACTACTTCACGGGCTGTAACACAGGTCAACGGATGACCACGATCACACCACCTCCCCTTTTACGAAAGGTTCGGCCTCGAACCGACACTCTCTGTGAACCAGCGCAACGTGGCCCACAAGGAACTACGCACAAATGTACGCAAATCAACTTGTATCACGTCCACACGTAGCGCCACCTCCCCCTCTCAGAAGGTCTGACCCCAGACCGGCTCCTTGGCCGCAACTGCGGGTTGGTTCACTTGTCGGGCTCACCAATTGTGATCCTCCAAGCCACACCACCAAACATATGGACACGGCAGGGGTTGAACCTGCGTCTTCCGGCTGTTCTAACCAACTGAACTACGCGTCCGTCTGGCTGGCGTGCTTGAGCGTGCTCTTATACCTATGCAGCACCAAACGACTGCACGAACAAGGTATAACGTGTAACGCACACTAGCGCGTATACACACACAGCCTCAGTCAGTGTAACACACACTACTTCACGGGCTGTAGCACAGGTCAACGGATGACCACGATCACACCACCTCCCCTTTTACGAAAGGTTCGGCCTCGAACCGACACTCTCTGTGAACCAGCGCAACGTGGCCCACAAGGAACTACGCACAAATGTACGCAAATCAACTTGTATCACGTCCACACGTAGCGCCACCTCCCCCTCTCAGAAGGTCTGACCCCAGACCGGCTCCTTGGCCGCAACTGCGGGTTGGTTCACTTGTCGGGCTCACCAATTGTGATCCTCCAAGCCACACCACCAAACATATGGACACGGCAGGGGTTGAACCTGCGTCTTCCGGCTGTTCTAACCAACTGAACTACGCGTCCGTCTGGCTGGCGTGCTTGAGCGTGCTCTTATACCTATGCAGCACCAAACGACTGCACGAACAAGGTATAACGTGTAACGCACACTAGCGCGTATACACACACAGCCTCAGTCAGTGTAACACACACTACTTCACGGGCTGTAGCAGAGTCAACGGATGACCACGATCACACCACCTCCCCTTTTACGAAAGGTTCGGCCTCGAACCGACACTCTCTGTGAACCAGCGCAACGTGGCCCACAAGGAACTACGCACAAATGTACGCAAATCAACTTGTATCACGTCCACACGTAGCGCCACCTCCCCCTCTCAGAAGGTCTGACCCCAGACCGGCTCCTTGGCCGCAACTGCGGGTTGGTTCACTTGTCGGGCTCACCAATTGTGATCCTCCAAGCCACACCACCAAACATATGGACACGGCAGGGGTTGAACCTGCGTCTTCCGGCTGTTCTAACCAACTGAACTACGCGTCCGTCTGGCTGGCGTGCTTGAGCGTGCTCTTATACCTATGCAGCACCAAATGACTGCACGAACAAGGTATAACGTGTAACGCACACTAGCGCGTATACACACACAGCCTCAGTCAGTGTAACACACACTACTTCACGGGCTGTAGCACAGGTCAACGGATGACCACGATCACACATGCAGTCACCAAAATGTTGCAGACCCGCAGCAACGTGGGTGGTCTGCTGGATGCATGTTTCTCCTGTGCACAGACGTCTTTTAACCTTTCGACCACTTATTGTTGTACAAACGATATATGTATAATCACGACGGCCGCATTCATCACCACGGATCAGGGTTGGATCGAAAAAATGTATTGCCGAATTTTTTTACCTTTTTAAAATTTTAGATTTTTTTAAGATTTACTTTTTTTATTCCTGACTATGAGAATTTCGTTCCACGGTACTGTAAAAGTTGGCGAAATTTACATAATTGATAAATGTATTTGATTATATTTGAGAACATAGGAATAGTTGATAACTGATTGTGCGTTTTCAAACGTGATATTTTTGACGATGAGCCCTGTAGCGTGAAAATTAGTGTGTGTAGGGATAGTCTGTCCACCATACGTAAGTTGTGATGTGAAAAGCAAAGGCGTGTCACGGGAAAGGTTCATAACTGGCGCATTTTTAACCAAAATTACAAGAAAAGAGGTGCTCAATCAGCTGAAGTGGAAAAATTGACACGATTAGACGTTTTGTCTGTTATTCAGGGCATGAAATATTGCTATTCACATGTATGGCTCCTGAAATGGGCTTATACAATCGCTACTTCGTGCTAAACATATGGTCACAGACCATGAGGTGAATTCCTTGTAGTGAATATTACATATAGCAAACAAGCGTCCCAATCCCAATCAAGTCACTACACATGGAAGACATACTGTATATATCTGGGACAGCATCACCATCGCCAACTGCAACGATATTGTCTGAAGCCACCCATGCGCCTGTAATTGCCTGTTTTCATGAGAAAAATGCTGGATAAAAAATAACGTCCGATGGTGTTGCTACATGATGTACAGCGATGCCAGGTGACCAATGAAACCAAAGATTTCCAATTGGCTCAATACAGTAACGAAAGGAATATTCAGATTTATTTGCATGCCTGCCAAAAACAGCATTGCGGGGGCGTGAAACCATACGTGCCTCACACCGGCAGGGGCGCGAACATGCGCAAAATAGTATGGCATTACTGACTACCTTGGCCTACATTGTGATATTGTTGGATTGATTGCAAAAGCTCATTGACTTTTTCATCCATTTGCCAACTAAACGATTTATCCCACCAACTTTTAAGAATCATTTTCATTCATTCATCGTTGAAACATATTGGAAACAAACGACAAGGTGAAAAATATCTCAAGATTTCAATCTTAAAGTGGAAATAAAAAGAGTAACAGATGAATACAGTAAAAATCAAAGAGGAGCAAAAATAATCCCAACATTTTTTATCGACCGTGACCTTTTCGATATTAGGTGGACGAATTTATTATTGACCTCAAGTATATGTGGGTTAAAAACCGTTATTAGCAATTAGGTGATGTTTCAAGCAAGGACACATAATAGTAAACAATACAAGACCACATCGAAATGTATCAGATTGCCCAGGCAGGCGCGCGCTGAACATAAACAACCACTGGTCAGCCAGCCAGCTGGTGGTGCAGTGCAACACAACTGTGTTGTGTATGTGTATGGTTACACTACGCCAACACGAGCCCGATTTCGGAGGTGGCAGATCAGTGAAACATTCATACGTGGCTACTGATTCGGGAAATGTTACACGTTGTGTAGAATACAACGGGGCGCATGATGATTTTCTCTTTTTTTATGTTTTGTAAGCACACCACCTCCGAAATCGGGCTCGTGTTGGCGTAGTTTGCCTTTATGCGTACGCAGCGCAGCCTTAGTTTCTGGTTTTGTAAATAACAATAATAACTAAACAAATCATCAAAACAGTTATTCATATATGTACAGTTCTTTGAGACAAAAAATGACCAATAAAAATTCAAACAAAAAGCGCACAACCCGCAGAAAAAGCAAATTCCAGCACGTGCTTCGCTGTCTGAACCATACAGTATATTACGTATACATACAAACTTCTCATCACTTTATTCGCCTTTTTTGTCCAATTTTGTCCTTGATATTGGTCGCACAATGACCATATAAGAATTCATCAAAATCAATCCTGATTTTCACGTTCAGTCACTCTTAACTACTGTGCTATTTGTGATTCTCACAAAACATTTTCAGCTGAAAATAATCTAGCAGATCAACCACGTTGCCGCAGGTCTGAAACATTCTCTTTGCTACGTGTTTTGTGTGCGATAACGCAACGCAACGTCATTGCCCCGTCACTAGCCTGCTTTGCGATTCAGGAAAAAAATTTGACCAATTCTTATAAAGTCATTGTGCGACCAATATCATACCAAACAACGTGAAAATTCTTCATTGCCAACATATTTTTCAAATATTCACACAGGCTAGGTGTAAAGAAAAGATACAGTAAGTGGTGGATAGTATATGGAATACACTGCAAACACACGCAAAATTTTAATATTTAGTCTAAGAAGCTCCAGAACGTCAATTTAAAAGTGGGTGAAGGACTTTTACGTTGCAAACTTGACATGATAGATGCACAAACACAGTAGGAGCCAAATTAACAATATTCTATGAACTCAGAGAGTCCTGATAAAATGAAATAAAGTTATAAAATGTGTCTTGGCGAACTTATGAAAATTTCATGCGATGCTAAGTAGTAACTGACGACAAATTTTCAAAAGAATTACGATTTTTTTTCAGCTGCTGCTTTCACGGACGCTGTTTTCGATATCACCACAACATTAGTGGGCAACTGCTTTTCGCACTTAAACAGACATACAATTGCAGCGCGAATATCTCGATGTCGAAAAGTGTAAATGAAAACATTCATGAACGGGTTGATGTTTGAGATCGACATCAACCAAGCTAGATACACTCCGAAATTAATATCGAAATACCCTTCACCAATCGACACCACCGCATTCGGAATTACGAAAAAGATCAGCGTGCACAACGAGCTTATGCCTAACGTTACCATCAGACGTTTCTGAGCCCTAAGTGCCTGTTTTTGCTGTGCACTACCGTCTTTCAACTTTTCGACCACTTTGTTGCTGTACAACCGATGTACGATAACGACTACCGCATAGATCACCACCGAGACAATGCCTCCCCAGGTGCGCACAGCGAAATACAACGGAATGAACCACGGCTGCTCTGGGCTGCGGATCGCGTTGTTTGTGTAGCAGATGGCGTCATACCTGAGCACAGTTTGCTATGTCAGTCCACTGGCGCGCGCGCACTTGAGAACGAAACTCTCAGTGCGATTTGCCGGATTTTTCCACATAAAGTCCCGGGGCTCCAATTGGAAATAGGTGGGCAATAATGGGTCGACAAAAAGAAAAAGGTGCACCCTCGAAGGCTTTAGGTGGAAACGGTTTTACTGACACATCCCTTTATTAGGTGTTTTCAACATTGGTTGCAGGAACATTTTAGAACAGCATTGACATTTCTGCGACCGTGTTTGAGCGTCATTATTATGATCTTCATTTAAGCCTAGCAAAACAACCGACAAACAACGGAAAAGTTTTACATAGGATATTCTGACCGCTGATTATACTGATTTGGACCGATTTTGGCAAGTATTCTTGAAAGTTAAAAAATATATGCTTGTGACCGGGAAACAAAATAGATCCATTTAGAGCCCCCTCCCCGCCCCCCGGGGCTTCAAGCGAAAAACTTTTGACTTGGAATTCCAAGTCAAAAGTTTTATTCGGGAGCTCTATTCGGGAAAGGAGGTGCTCGATAAACTTCTGTACCTGATGGTCTGATCCCCGGAGAACGCAACGAACCACGCACACGCTGCGAGCACGCCCACAAACGCGTAGAACACGCCACACAACACCAGACTGGGGGGGGGGGGGTCGTATCAATTTTGAAGATTCATTCACCACACGACTACGGTTGGACTACGACTTTGCGCGGAAAGATGGTGGCCGAACAACCAGGTAACGACAGTTTGAACAAGACCGCTTCAAGCAAAGAAAAAAGAGCAGCGCCAAAAGAGCAGAGCTCTTATTTTCGTCTTGTGCTTGCTTTGTTATTGGAATTGTGCTCGGGTTTAGGCTTAGGCTTAGTTTTGTGTTTGGGCTGAGCTTAGGCCCAGGTAAAATGTTTTTAAATTCAGCTCTGTTGGCCTCTGCCAATCTTTCCTTGCTCCAAGAGGTCTTGCTCAATCTGTCTCGGCTCAGTTGTCCGTCCATCGCAAGCACAGACTTCAAAGTGCATTATAATAAAACGTGGGTTTCAGATTTCAGACATGTGAATCATCTGACAAGTTCCTAGCATACGCGACGCAATGTACCTCCGCGTAAACCAATTTAACCAGCTCGTTCATCGTTTCCTATGCCAGGTGGGATCATCACATAAAGTAAACTGGGCGGCGTGGTTTGGCCTACCTTTCCGCACATAAAGTTCATAGTCAAATCATAGTCGCATAATAATTGACTTCAAAAAATTGATACGGCCCTGTAGCGCCGGCCGAATTTGAAGTATGTGATCGGCACACAAACGGCAATCAGACGATCCACACTGACGCAAGTGAGCATCACCCCTGATAGGGGTTCGCCCACCACCGCGAACACATTGTGCACGGTCAACATGCATTGCCAGCGTGTGACCTGCACTCGGTCAATGCGCATGAAAATCAGGTAGATTCGGTAGACACCTGCCGGTAAGAAGAGCGCGTGTTAGTAGTTTTTGCTGTAAACAGCTTTCCAGGCCTTTTCAAATACTGTGAAGGCAAAGAATAAGAATAAAACATTATAAAACACAAGAATAAAACATTATAATCACAAGATACCACCAAATATCAAAATCTCAGTTGAGAATAACCGAACGTATTATAATTACCTGCTGACACATAAGAGATAGCGTTGAACACATCTGCTAGGGCCAACGCACCAACCACGATGTACTGAAACAAACAGAACGAGGTGCATTCATTTTCAACATGAAACTCTCGATGCCTTAACTATACAGTGAACGTTTTTAGGTACAGTACTGATTGCAAGTGAGTGCTGCTTGTGCATCCAAATGGATGTACATGCATATATGTACGTACATATGTATATATTGCATGTCGGTCACTGTACCATAGATTACGACCACGGCTCACTACACTGCATGCACATGTGTACATTCCCGTTATGTACTACATGGACATGCATACCTACAACGGTCGGAGATTGGATGTCCATACGGCACGCAATTGCAGTCGGTTGTACCATAGGTCACCAATCTTCCCCTGATATTTCTTGGTGCAACCGGTAGTTGGGTGTTAGTTCATTCGAAGGCTTCCAGTGCTAACGAGTGCTCGTTTCCCCGTCGAGCTTTCGACTCAGCTTTGTATACCCCAACTCCCGGCCACAAACTTTCGAAATAAATTCCACCCATTACATACCATACATCGGGAATATATTCCTCATGGCGGCCAAAAATAATAGTCGAAGATCATGACAGTATTAAAGTGGACACACTGCATTAAAGGGCTCGGGACACAACCGAAGGAAGGGCAGCAGAGCGCAGTGTTATACATCGTTGGAAAGCACCGTGACAGCTTATGTCACGCACAAATGTTAAGCTCCTTAGAGACTCGCTATCTCTTGGTGGTGCGACTTTTCATTCCAGAAAAAAGTGAATTTTTTCACAACTTGAAACGACCGGTGTAGAAACCCCAAATGAGCTGAAAGTCAAGTAACGCGTGCATAGGATTACAACGGCTTCTGGATAACTTATCATGAGAACTTCAGTCGCTCAAAACATTACTTCACTCGGTGAGTGCGCGAAATGTTCCAAAAATTGGCCACATTTTTCGAAAACACAAGTTTGTCTCTAAATTTTGAGGCCGCGCTTAGTGTTGCAGAAATGAAAATGCGATAGAAGAATAGAGAATTTTCGAAAGTACCAGAAAATAAGGTTTTTAAATTTGAAAACACTTAGATAGCGGCGTGACAGGCCGAAAAAGACCTAAAAATTGCGACTAAACTGCATAGTAGCATTCATTCACGGAAATGTGATGTAAATAAGCTACGTATTGCATTGCATTGGAAACGAGAAAGTCAGATAAACGCACAGTCAAACAATCTAGACGAGTTTCAAGACTTCAAACCTCATGGTCCGGCTGCTGCAGCCATGCCAGCCTGAATAAGAAATTTGGCTACAAGTCGTTACTGTTAAAGAATATTGCACATTTGATAGCATCAAACGATGTAGCTTCAACGTGGCTATCGAACGATATACATATAACATGCCCATACTATCGCTTGCTATGGACAAGAAACGGTCAAAATTCCGAAATCGCACACGGTGACGTGACGGTTCATTCCAGAATCGTCAAAAAAGCAATTTTTAACCTCTGCCCTTAAGCGTAAGAGTTTGTTGGGGCTTGTTATACTTGTATATCGTTCGAAAGCTACTCCCGAGATACATTGTTTGGTGCTGTCACATTTTTCAATAGCTGTTAACAATAAGCATTTATAGCTGAATATCATATTCAGGTTGGTATGGCTGCCCCGAGAGATCTGTAGACCTTGGGGTCTTCGGACCTTGAGGGGTTGTTAAACCAGACGTTTCTCTCATTTTTTTTGTTTCGAATCCGATACAATCTGTGGCTTTTATGTGTCACAATTCTGGCGATGAATGTAACCACCAAATTTAGCGGCAATTTAATGGATTTTTAGGCCTGTCACGGAGCAAGCCAAGAGTTAAAAAATTTAAAAACCTTATTTTCTGGTACTTTCGACGATGCTCTAATTCTCCATTGCATTCTTATTTCCGCAGCGCTAAGCGTGGCCTCAAAATTTAGGGACAAACTTGTGTTCTCGAAAAATAAGGCCGATTTTTGGAACGTTTCGCACCCTCACCGTGTGAAGCAATTGTTTGAGCGACTGAAGTTGTGATGGTAAGCTATTCAGAAGCTATTGTAATCCTATCCAGGTGTTACTTGACCTTCAACTCATTTGGGGTTTCTGCACCGGTCGTTCCAATTTGTGCAAAAATTCACTTTTTTCTGGAACGAAAAGTCGCTCTACCAAGAGATAGCGAACCTCCAAAGGGCTTAAAATTTATGCGTGACATTGGCTGTCGGAATGCTTTCCAACGGTATGTAAAAATATGTCCTGCTACCCTTCCTTCGGTTATGTCCCGAGCCCTTTAAGTAGCAAGTTGATTTCTTCTGGTCTGCGTCATAACATGGGCGGCACGCCTACCGTCTTGTTTTTCCTCAAAGCGTCATATCTGACGATGGCCAGCACAATCAACAAATTGACAGCTCCGATGACGATATTTTGCGATGCGTAAATGACGAAGACCGCGTAGTCGCTCAGCTCTTCTTGTTCATGACCATGATTGACGTCTTCAAGAAAATATCAAAACTACATACGGCATAACATAGTCTTGATTCAGTTCGTTCAAATAACCGAACACAACCGTTGTTTATTCTAATCGTTTGCAACGTTCTGCCGCCAGCGGTAGTGGCCAGTACAAGTTACTGTTGTTGTCACCGCAACTGCCTGTGATTTCGTGCAAACGCCGTTGATGTCTGCCATGCCACACTCCTGTGATGCTCTGAGTGGAATTTTCGAAACGGTTAGTTTATTGCGTGCAAGGTCGGTGTAAAAACATGCTTGTTGTCACATTGTATGTATGTATATCTCAAGTTCACATCCAACTTGTTAACATCCCGAGCTTCACACCGACCTTACACCTAACCAGTACTCGAACGGGATCCCGATCCTGACATCCAGAAATCCCGATCCGGAGATTTTCAAACCCCATAAAATCCCGACATCACACGATCCCGATCCCGATCAGGTATTCTTATCGGGTTTTATTGGGACTACAGGATTGCTGAAAGTGGAGTTGTATCACTTTGTATGACATAAACTTGAGCACTACAACGAAAATGTGAAAAAATGAGGTTGCAATTTTGCATCGTTTTTGCACATTTCGGCGTCGTTTGTAGTGCGGAGGTTTTGTAGCCAGTTTTTTTGGGGTTAAAAAATGAAAACTCTTCTGTAAGGTGACCAAAATTGTGCCAAAAACTGAAATCCCTAGCCCGATCCTGATCTCGATCCGGAAAATTTCAATGCCGCTAAGACACGCCGATCCCAATCTCGATTAATTGTCCGGATCCCGATCCCGATAGCAATCCCGTTCGAGCACTGCACGTAACGCTTGTTTGCACCATTTCGAAAATTCCACTCTTATTTGTGCAAGCTGTTGCGATAGCAGCCGTAAACAAGAACGCGCCGATGAAAACACGGTTGTTACGACACACTGGTTGACAACCGACATCCCAGCTGTGTTTGCACGAAACACAGACAGTTGCGTTGACAACATTAGTATAAGCCCAGATCTGCTGGTTTTTATACTCACCTGTTTGATTGAAAATGCCCGCTGTTCGATTCATTAAAGCGACATAACTTTGATGTCGCCGGGATTAAAGCGACACACTCATTAGTGCTTGACTCTGGACATATTCAATGACGATCACCAAGAACGGTCCGAATACCCGCTGATGTTACAATGAACCCAAAAATCGACCGAACGACAAGTTTTTCTTGACCTGAGAAGGGGATCGGGAAATTTGGCTAATTGTATCAACTAATGGTGGTGAATTTTGGTCGTCAACTCAAGCAGCGCGAGAAACGATACAATGGCGATTTGAGTTAAAGGGGTGGTGCCACTGTTATTGAAGTGAACACGGATCTGCCTGAAAATATAATTCAAGATGCTTAACGAAAGGGTTTTACTGCAAAGTGGAAATAAAAACTTTTGAATGTTGAGCTATCAGGAATGGAAGCCTTTCGAAAATTCGAAGCCTTTTGCTCCCCGGTTGCGATTTTCATTGTTTCAGCCATAGATCGCAACAGATCAAATTGGAAAACAAAAACAAGCACATATTTTGAAAGGTAATCGAAAGCTGCACAAAAAGTTGCTCCTTTGATTTTTCACAAAAATGTGCCCAAACAAAGTTATTTCAAAAAATAATTTTTTTTCGGACAGAACAAAACCGGGAAAAAGTCTCTGAAATTCTATCCATGTAAATAACTTTAATTTGTCGCATTTTTGTGAAAAATCATAAAAGCAACTTTTCGTGCAGTTTTTAATCGCCTTTCAAACGACGTGCTAATTTTCGTTTTCCATTTGAAGAGTTGCGATCTATTGCTGAAACAATGAAAATCGCAACCGGGGAGCAAATCGGATTTTCGAAAGGCTCCCATTCATGATGGATCAACATTCAGGATTTTTCATTTCCACTTTGCAATAGAACCCTGTCGTCAAGCATCTTGTATTAAATTCTCAGGTAGATCCGAGTTCTCATCAATAAAAGTGGCACCACCCCTTTAACGAACATGTCAGTTGACGATATATAACGATGAGCAGAAATTTGTGTCACTCAACCAGGTATTGTGCAAATAAGCAAGCTTTGCATTGCAACACAGCCATCTTGTTCGTAGGTATACAAAGATCTGCAAAAAAACGACGTTAACAATGCCTTTGTTATGCAGGCCTCATGTGACAAGAACAACTGTAAAGAAGCCAAATATGGGTGGAATTTTCGAAACGGTGTAAAGGTCAGTTGGGCGTAAAGGTCGGTGTAAAGTTCGGTCGAAAGCTCGGTCGGCGTAGCTCGGTGTAATCGTGAAACATTGCCTGTTATTAACGTGGAATGTTTCAAATTTGCACCGAGGTCTATCACACTGAGCTGTCGACCAAGCTTTCCACCGACCTTTACACCCAACCTGACTTTTAAACCGTTTCGAAAATATCACCCTGTGCGTGCGAGGCACAGCAGACTATGGTGTCCGGCAGAGTATCGCGTGCGCCAATTACAGTTCTCATTCATTTATTGCATTTCTGAAGCCATTCATGTGCCCCTGAAATAGACCTGAAGTAGACAAAGATCTTTGATAATGATAATGTTACATGGTGTACGGAGTTGCCAGGCGACCAATGAAGCCAAAGAATATCCAGTTGACTTAGCGGGTGATATTGACGAAAGGGTGGAGCGGAGAGTTATGGAATGGCCACGGTAGCGTTGAAACATGGCACACGTTGTGGCGTGATGTGTAGTGTGGGCAAAATGTATGCGTGTGGTGAACAATAATACACGCGCGCCTGTCTTGTGGATACCCATTGTGGTTGGGAGGTGTGGCGTTTCCAATGTTTTTGCGTGGCAAAATGGAAAGCGAGCGTTCCACCCAACTTTCCACTCAAGTCTCCACTCCACCGTTTCGTGAATACCAGCCAGCATGTGCACCAAAATTGATTTTCAGATTCATTTTCAGATCCGCCGAAAAGAGCAATGCGCGTGAGCGCGGAACCAAGCGTAGTCCAACCACGAGCTCATGAGACTACTTGTTTGGCTTGGCATGATCCAACAATGCTGTGGGTCCACGTGTTTCGAAACGTTTCGAAAACAGAAGAGAGAGAATTCAAGTCTATCGCTTGATCTGGTTATGATCTGGCAAAGCCAGTTTCAGTTTACCTTGACTCTCTAAGTTGATGGTTGGACAATCAGGTGCACAAGTTTATGCAAAACAGTTTGGGCAAAAATTGCGTACCTCGACCTAAAATGTAACGCTGTTGGATTGACTGTAGAAGGTCGCTGACGTTTTCATCCATACTTTTACGAATCATTTTCATTCATTCATCGTTGAAACATCGGAAACAAACGCCAAGGTTAAAAATATCTTAATAATTCAATCTTAAAATGGAAACAGATGAATACAATAAAAAACAAAGCGCAGTGAAAATAATCCCAAAATTTTATCAATCGACAAAACTTTTTTTCAAAATAGTGTATGCATCATAGATAGTGCTTTGAGACACAAATGACGAATAAAAAAAACCAAACGAAACGCGCACACACAGCACAAAAAATGTTTTTTTGCAAATGACGAAAAACTTGAGACAACAAGCGGCTTTTAGAACACACTTTTGAGTATAAATGAAACTATGGATAGCATCGTTAAACATACGATGCCACAACTTGCTGCGCGGCTACAGTATCACATGGGTATAACTGGACGTACACACACAAGAACACACACACATGCAATAGGATATCAATGATTTTGCGCAATATTGTTTTTGTGATTCGCCATATGTAGATGCGTTTGAGAATGGCAACATGTGTATAAACATACGCGTGAGCTAGTACACACATACAGCATAAAATGTGGATTAGATTTGCACGACGTGTTGGGGAGTTTCAAATCTCCGCTTACGAAAATAAAAAATATGGTATTGTTAGCGGCATAGCATTGCATGCTGATAAAGTGTTGAACAATGTCAACATATTCGAGGAATAAGGGAAAACAAGAAGCAGATACGAAAAAGTGGTGTGTTTTGAGGCACAAACATTATGTGTATGGACGTGTCTGAATAGGAAAAACAAAAAAAAACAATCAAAATTTGAAAAAATCCGAACTAGGTAATCTGCACCCAGGCAATTCCATAAATCTACCTACATATGTATGTGTTGCTCTACCGCAATTAGAATACTACATGCTATGTATATGGCAATATTGTTAATGAATAGACCGATAAACTAGGAACTAGAACAACCTTTTAGAAGCTGCTAACGAATTATGTATGCATAAATAGTATCAGTATATATTTATGTTTCACTGACTAGCAAGCAAGGTAGCATTATTGAAAGTGAAACGAAGTTTGTTGCAGAGTTCATGCACATGAAACGGCAATGTCATATTTAGCGACGACAATCACGGGTGAGGCGCTTTTCAATACTTTGGAGCTACCATATTCCATAAATACAAGCGGAACTGACCCCATAGGGCTGCACTTTTGGGGGCCTCTACGTTTTGGGAGCTGTATTTTTTCGCTGCCGAAAATCTGAAAAAAATGTACACAAAAACACCTGAAATGACTTGTGTGCGAGCTTTACTCATCATGATTGAGCCTTTACAGGTATCTTCAACACAAAAAGCTTAATGTCTTTTTCACGACAAACATTGTACACAGGTGCCTGATACTGCTACATATAGCTGGGTTTTGGCCCCATTATGTACGGACTTCAAGCTTCTGTGCTCTATTTTGGGAGCTCTATTTTTTCACTGGGTCGCTTAGGAGGCCTGCTTTTTTTGAAAGGGTTCCATTTGTGGGCTCCATTTTGGGGAATACGGTAACCGGCAATAATCGACTGCTATGAAATAAATTACAAAGCTGCTAGCACGTTAAGATGACAAGATTCCGTGGTGTGCTAAATCCAAAGCGAACAATTCGTCGGCAATATATAAAAAAATTTTATGATCTAGAAGCCTGGAAAAATATGCTAGTGCACGCGGTAGGATTTCGAAAGAAAATAATAAAGGAAAAACAACCACCGGCTTGTTGTGACCAAAAAGCACAAGACAAAGACATTTGAAACAGCACACACAAGAGCGTCAAAGACGGCAGAAAATGACAAAGAAAATATTTGGAAACTCCCCTGCGCGGTACAGTCAGACACACATGAAGGGGTGCACGACTTTGAGCCATGACTGTATCACTGAGTGGAGTGCGTGGGGTTAATGTGTGTGCAAAGAGTGCAAATTATGTATAGCCCAACCACCAGCTCATGAGACGCCTGTTGCGGCGACGCGTGTGTTTCGAAGCATTTGGAAAACAAAAGAAATAGAAATTGGGTATGTCGATTGCGTTATCGGTATGCGTTGTCGATTTCTCTTTCTTTTGTTTTCGAAAACTTTCGAAACACGCGGAACCGTGACATGCGTCTCATGAGCTGCTGGTTGAACTGTATGCATGGTGGGCCCGCAGCAAACATCGAAAGTGCTGAAGTTTGATTGTTTTTCGCGAACGTTTCGTTCTCGTTTCGGTAATGTCTCTCGTCTACTAAAGCATCGAGAATTTCGGCCATTCCACCGCAGCCTGTTTGCTCATGTTTGCGTCGGGCCTTCTGTGGTAAAGTTCCAATAATTATATTTATTCCTCTGTATAAACATGGCACGTGCTTTAGGTACTGTACAACAGGCGGCATTATATCTTGCCGCAGCTCGGTGGATGGTGGGCTAAATCTATACGTATAGCCCGTCCATCAGCTCATGTCACTTTGTGATGCTGCTGGCCGACTTGTTCCCTTCCTCCACGTCCTAATGAAAGAGAAATCGAGTTTCCGAAAAAAAATGATTTTTGCTCCTAAATTGTGTTTTTTATGAAGTCGACGTGTTTTGTCCATTTTAATTTAATCTAATTTTAAATTTGATCGAACTTAATCTTTTTCGACACATTTTATCATTTTTTTAGTTTTTTTTGCAAAATTGGTTACATTCAATTTCTCTTTCATTAGAACGTGGAGGAAGGGAACAAACCAGCCAGCACCAACGAAAAGTGACATGAGCCGGTGGATGGACTATACAGCACGTGCTATGCCACAACGCAGTACAAAATATGAGGAATTCACCATAGCGTGTGTACAGCATGTGAGCATGAGTATGTAACGTAAACCATACAGTACAATCGATTACAATATGACCATGTAGAGTAATATTTTAAAACAACAAACACAAGGCGCATCGTGGCAAAAGTGATCTATGGTGTGTGTATGATGCAAGTAGTCAATCAAAACGTGAGTATAAATCAATCAGTTACATGTATATCGATTAATCACCTGTCGATATCATATGGATTGATTAGATTGGGATCGGAAATGGCGATTTTCTGATCCCAAACAGTTTCGTCGATTTTCCACGCTGCCGGTCACAGGTAACGTCACGGCCAGTTACGTCAATCAGGAACAATTTTTTTGCAGATACATTTGTTTAGTATAGAATACATGTAGACATAGCAGTGTGCGCGTGCATGTTAAAACCTTTGTGTGTGTATATAATATCGTTCTTTCGAACAAAAAAACGTCGAAAAAGAAACAACAACAAAAAAAACCGAGAAAAACATCACGGAACTGATGTGCCATACACAGAGTGTAAAAAACAAGAGCTTACAAATAAGAAAATGATTAAAAAGAAAAGTAAAAAATAGAAAATAATAATATATACGTATATATATATGTATAACAATTAAATAAAGTTGTAAAATAGGTCTAGAAATTTGATGGTGTAGCCGTGCGATGTGAGTGCACGCAGATCCACCCCCGTTGGGACCGTTTGTGCCAAATGCGGGACTCTTGGGATTGACGCGTGTGTGTGTCACCGTGTCTGCAAGAAAAAACTTGCTGCGTTTAGAGTCACACTGTATGCGGTTTTCACACTCAGCAATCTTCTCCATGCGCCCTAAGATCAGACAACCTGATGAGGGATGCAAGTGTCCGAAAGATTTGAATTTTGCGCTGATGATTGAACGGTTTTGTTAAGCCACAGGCCGGTTTCAAAGGGAGCTTGAAGCCTATGTATGTCTTGGCTTAATCTCGACTCAATGCGGGGGTGGTCACTGCCTGCTGCTCAACATTGCAACATGTCAACACTGTCATTGTTGCCTTGCTCTGTTCCCAAACGTGCGGAAAGCTAAAAATAGCCCGTGACGGGGCTGATCACGGACGTCGAAATACGGTTCGGCGAAACTGACAACTGCCGGCAAGTACTAAAACTGTGGGAAATGTTATTCCAAACCAAGCCACCCCCCACAACCTGTCAATGTACTGTACGAGTCTGACGTAGCAAACGCAGGCGGCCTCTTCACCAAGCATGTGCACTTGCGGGTTCAGCATCGTTGTGTGCACTTGCTTCGTGTTCGATCGAGCTGTAACTGATTATATGACTTGTAGTACATTCTCATTAAAAAATCGATTGCCATATGTCGTACTGAAAACCTTGAAACATCAGAATATTTTGTCGCTCAAGCACAAACCCATCACAGGTTTTCAAATAATCTTGATATACAGGCTATAATACGGCTAAGAATCCTACCTTACCAGTCAACGACATCGGTTTTTTTTAGGTTCTGGTACCAAATTATCGATTGAAGCTGCGGGTCAAGAACCGTTCGACCGCGTTTGACAAGATTGCGCATGGACATCGTTTTATTCGATGACAACCTTGAAACCGACCACTCGTGTCACAACAGCGCTTCAAATGATCTTTTCACTTCACCATGGGCGAACTTCTCGTGAAACATCAGGACGCAGCCAATCGGCTCGCCAAATTAGGATCGGATGCAACGATGTCCAACACTTGTTCATGTTCACTCCAAATCTAAAGGCCTAATCCAAATCCAAATCTCTCAGAGAAAAAAGAACAAATTCTCGCGCGCTGATTGGCTGTTGAACATACGTGGACCAATCAGCGCGCGAGAATTTGTTCTTTTTTCTCTGAGAGAACGAAGTATAGTTAGGCCTTAACGCGACCGAAGTCTTCTTGACCAGCAGCTTCATCCGCCGCAACAACCCTCGGCCAACTCACTGTTGTTGTCGAAATAGAATTTGTGGAATTCCATGCCCTGTATTAGGTTGCCGAGCGCTTCCGGCTCGAAACATGTCATGGATGGGTCGCAGAGTTTGCTGAAACGCGTTACAAAAAAGGTTACAAGGAGTTACAGAGCTGAGATTCGCTTACATTGTAACCAAACCTGTAACTATCAAAATCACCGACAGCGATGGCATCAAGCAGCTGTTGTGTGACTCGCATCAGTTCTTGTTTCACGGCTGAAAAATTTCGATTTTGATCAGATTCTGGATTTGGATTTATGGCCTACGCCACTAAAGATGGGACACGTTTCTTATGCACACTTGCTGTTCCTCAAACTGACATGCACTTAGTCAACACGTAAGTACAGACTGCCTCAAAAGTCTTCGGCCATTTTAAACGCCGTGTGAAACACCGCACCCAGATGGTCACCTGCTAAATGGTGCGAGTTTCAACACGCCGCTGGCCAAACTATTTGAGTCACCCTATATAACGGACGTGGTATAGTACTGTAGGACCGCAACAAACGAGACGACAACCACAGAAACTGCACGACTTTGCTTGGCGTGGCGGCTTTGCCAAAAGAGCTGTAGTCTGTAGTGGCCTTCCCTTAGGCGGGCCTCAGCATTGTATTGTGTACATGTTAGGGCGCCCTTAGTCATACTGGAAAATGGAAATGGAAATGCAAAAAATATTCTATGTGCAAGTTTTCCATTTCCATTTCCATTATGACTAAGGGCATACTGGAAAATGGAAAATGGAAATGAAACAAAACATTTTCTGTGTGAAATCTGACCAATCAGCTGCCGAGAATTGGGTGGAACAGAAAATGTTTTTGTCACATATCAAAACATGACTGCTGCAGTTTCATTTCCGTTTTCCATTTTCCAATATGCCCTTAAGGCCTAACTATACTTCGTTCTCTCAGAGAACAAAGAACAAATTCTCGCGCGCTGATTGGCTGTTGAACCTACGTGGACCAATCAGCGCGCGAGAATTTGTTCTTTGTTCTCTGAGAGAACGAAGTATAGTTAGGCCTTTAGTCATACTGGAAAATGGAAACGGAAAACTTGGACATAGATTATTTTTTGTACATATTTCCATTTCCATTTCCCACTATGACTAAGGGCACCTTAAGCCAAGTCGTGGTCTGACCGTAGTTGCGTCGACGTTGCCTTCATACGGCTCTACAAGTGTTAGACACACACGCACAACAGTTTTTTGTGAGTGAAACTTCGGTTACTCCCGGTTCTTTTTGGAAGCCCACGTTCAAGAAAACGTGTGAAAGATGTTAGGTTGTGCGTTGGGAAAGACATGTAACGAAAAAGTGTTGCTGTTAATAATGATGACAGGAGAAGATGGGGAAGCCGACGCACGCGAAACACGCTGTGTGTAAACGTACCGAGCCCTCGAAATTGTTGAACACAAACATCACACACGCAACAGAAAATCGACAGGTTAGAAATTTTGAAAATATTAGCAATAACTGAAGAGCGGGTGTGAACATGAATCAACGGAAATGTGTGTTGAATCTCGGAAAGTGTGCTTTTGTGACAAAATAAGCGAAAAAACCGCGTGGGTGAGCCGGATAGGGTGAAATAATAATCGGGAACGAGCAACATTAATGAAAATATTCAGCACGGTCACAATAAAGGGAGCCGCCCAGAAACGAATTTCTTGAGCTGCATGACACGAACTGCAAGCATGTGACGCGATCGTCACGAAAAACACGACATTTGTGGTCGCCTAGGATGGTTGCTGACCCACGACTCACGTACTCTCGCAAGACAAACACCCACAGATGGACAAGCACAATTGGAATAATTGAAATTGAGAGAAGCACACTGTGAAGCAGTTTGATGAAAGGAAGAGAAAATTCAGACATCTACTCAACCTATAGGAGGCTACTACTGAAAAATATGTATACATAGGTTTTAGGCTATCCCACGGAGCCACAAGCGAAAAATGCGCACGCGCACAGCAAGCATTCGGTTTCTGGATTGTGATAGGGTTAAGTTGTCTTTGATAATCAGCCACATGCAGTGACGCTCGCTGTGGGCTTACTTTGAGGTGACGTTCGAAACATTGGCCTAGGCAATCTGCAATCTGCCATCTTTTGCACCAGCCTCATACAGCGAGCACCTGCGTGACTTGCTCGTTTACAAGGTTGGGGTGCGGAACGTTTTCGTATTTTGTGTTGTTAAGGTTACGTATGTACTACATGTATATATGCATTTGAGTCTGGCACCTGCCTGATATTGTCAAATGAGAAGATCGTGGCCGAATTAAAGTCTGCACGGTACGTTACGCACCTAGAGATACATGTCAGGGATGTTCACATGGTAAACGATTTATTTTCACAACACAAAACAGTCACAATCGATGCTGAAAAGTGCTACCCAGCGTATGTGTCGTCATCAAGATAAAGCAATGTTAACCATTAGCAATTGTCGCTAAAGCGCAAGACTTTTTAGCATCCTTAAGATCAGGGAAATACAAAATAAGCCGAAAGCAATTGACAGACACCAAAAATATGGCGAAAGAGGTGGTAATAACGTGAATAAATATAGAGTGCGTTGCTTGTGCGTGGCCGTATGATATGTGATGTGATCTACAGCAAAAATCATAAATTTTTGGAGAATGTTAGCCATCAGTAGCCTGTCATGTCCTAATCGTTCTTCATATATACATTTGAGCAGTATACCGTTTCAGATCCACTAAACGTAGCACACATCATAAAATACAAGCGCGTTCTTTCTACATTTTCAGTTTTGTGATAAATAAATAAAGCATGCCTAAATTTGTGAGGGTTCATGCATTCACAAATGCTCTTCTTCTGTGCTTTAACAAGCTTGTGTTGTACAAAAATATTAAACGCAAATTCATTTCAACATGTATGTACATAACATTGGACACAACACAGAAACCATGTTGATGAATGCACCTGTGCTTCATTCATATGGCGCCTTACATTAAAGTTGAAACGTTTCTTCTACCTTTCCAACGGGATGGTTGCAGCCCGAAAGGTCCAACAGCGACATATTTTGCTCAATGAATCCAACAGACCTTTACTTAGAGGCTAAATTCTTCTGGTCATCCTGCGAAAGCAACAACGCGCCCAGGAAAGGTTTGTAGTACAACTTACTATTGCTCCTATCCACCGGTTTGTCTTAAGCTTTGACGTCACAGATCTATTTCTTGGCTGAATAAGTTGAAAAGAGCAGAAGAAAACAGGTCAACTCGGCTATAAGCGCGCCATAAATGAGGAGTGTGCATTATCATCCCTAAACCGGTTGATGTTTCAATCGTCTTCGCTGCTGTGGTACTGTATGCGCGCCTGTTGTAGCAAGACGCGTGTGCCAATCACCTCTGCTGCATCACCGCGACCGCTGCTGCCAGCACCTACACGTTAAGCACAGGAATGAAATAAATGGGCCACAATGAAAAGGGAGTGACTATACAGAAAGCTATTCCAATGGTAAATTCTATCATAATGATGCGTAAAACGGGGCAACGTCACAGCAGACAGCTAAAACAAGGGCTATGCGGACTAAAAACAGATATGTGACAATGATCGTGATTTTAGGCGGAAATCGAAAAAATAGGGTGCGTTTGGTGATGCGGCAGCAGCAGCCCTGTTGTGCAGGGAGGGTTCTAAACCCTTGGTGCGCGGGATGGAGCAGAATCTTTAGACCTTGCCTGCATTTCATTTACTTGTGTCATGACGCTTTTTAACATCAGTGAACGTTTTAGGCAGAACTGAAGATGGATCAATATGTATCCTTCGAAGTAAAACGGGCGTAAAGAATGAGAAAAAAGCAGTCGACTCCCAAATGAATCAATTTCGTCAGCGGAATGCAAGATGAACCACCGCACAAGCACAGCACACCACAACACGCATGCAGCACGCCACCACATGCGTTTGGCACGCAGCAGTTACCCGCATGCAGCATACAAGTTTGAGGAACCGCCTTATTTACATACACTACAGACGTGTATCGTGGACGCTTAAACAGGTGCCTTCGTAAGGCCGTGTACAAGCCTAGCGCTTGGTCAGGCAGGCTTCTCAGCCTGACCGTGCCTGTGTGCTTGTGGGGCTAATGGTTTTGTCTTCAAATCATCTCATCAAACAAAGTCGTGTCGAACAGATGAGCCCCAAATGGGCGCGAAAGCTAATACACATGTGTTCGACGACTTGGTTTGACGAGATCATTGGACAACATTACAATAAGCCTGCGTGTGTGTACTGTATGTACCGTACGTGGGTGTGTGTGTGCACTCACATTGCTGTGACGCGGTCGAGGCGGTGCTCGTGTTGGTGTTGGTGCCGCCGAGCGCGCGTTGTGCGACACCGGCCAATCCGGCCAATCCTCCGCCGCCCGCCGTCACGCCTCCGCCACTCTGTTGTTGCGTGTCGACCCGCACCACTGTGTTCTCGTGCTTCAAGTTGGAACCCGCTGGAATGTGTTCTAGCCGTGATCCTTGAGGTGCTGGATGTATTATTATGCTGGGTACGCCGGGTGTTCTGGTGAATTCAATTACCTACTATGTGTACACGTGTGCTTGTATGCACGGCAGTAATATTCATGGATTTACTATATGAAATGATGAGGCGCATACTATTAACATACAGTACACACATTTGGTCGATCTCACAAATGGTGATGGATTTGAAACCACATTGATGCATTGGCGGAGGTGATCTGAAATTCCAAACGTGTGTGGGCATGGTCAACCATGGGCCATATTTGACATCGACCACAATGTCATACAGTGTAGTTTGTGAACCAAGTAGCGAATTACGATTTAGAACATATCGAATCACCGTTAAAAACACATTCTTGGTTTATTGTAGCTGAAGAAATATTCGCGACTGAAACATTGATGTGTTCAACAGCGGAACCGCGATCAGACATCGTAAATGAAATATTTGATATTCATACATTATCTCGTAAAAAATACAATACAGCAAACAGGTCCCAAACGACTTGCATGCACAAGCAGCAACAGTAATGCGGGCTTCATGAAATCAAGCCTTGTGT